>CAUYRT010079877.1:0-97017 GCA_963574885.1 Lepilemur ruficaudatus | reverse complement strand
TTGTTTACCTTTATGTTCATTGGTTTTTCATAGTGATAATGTTTGATTTCTTTCTCTTTCTCACTTTTGTATCTGCTCTACCAATGAATTTTATACTTTTGTGTGTTTTCATGATGTTAGATATCATCCTTCCAATTCCAGATGTAGGACTTTCTTAAGTATTTCTTGTAGGGCTTGTCTAGTGCTGATGAATTCCCTCAGTTTTTGCATGTCTGGGAAGGACTTTCTCTCCTTCACTTCTCAAGAATAGTTTTTCTGGGTATAGTATTGTTGGCTGAAAGGTGTTTTTATTTTCTTTTGGCACTTCGAATATATCATTCCATTCTGTCCTGGCCTGTAAGGTTTCTGCTGAGAAATCCACTTTTAGTGGTAGGGGTTCCCTTATGTGTGACTTGACACTTTTCTCTTGCTGTTTTTAGAATTATCTCTTTGTCTCTGACTTTTGACAGTTTGACAATACTGTGCCTCAGAGAAAACCTTTTTGGATTGAGTGTATTGCTGATCTTTGCATTTCCTGTTTCTGGATGTCTATATCTCTTATAAGACTTGGGAAATTTTCAGCATTTATTTTATTAAATAGGTTTTCTATGAATTTGCCCATTTCTTCTTCTTCTGGAACTACCCAAATTTAGTATTTGTTCACTTTATGGTGTTCCATATGTTACATAGGCTTTCTTCTATCCTTTTAATATTTTTTTGTTTAGTTTGGTCTGTGTTATTTCAAAAGACATATTTTGCAGTTCAGAAATTCTTTCTTCTGCTTGACCTAATCTATTGTTGAAGCTCTTGGTTGTATTTTTCATTTCATTCATTGAATTCTTCAGTTCCAGGACTTCTGTTTGTGATCTCTATCTCTTGGATGAATTTCTCATTCAGATCATGAATTTGTTTCATGATTTTTTTGCATTGTTTATCTGTGTTCTTTGTATCCCCTGAGTTTCTTTAAGATCATTATTGTGAATTCTTTTTAAGGAATTTCATAGATTTCTTTTTGTTGGGATCTGTCACTGGAGAATTACTGTGTTCCTTTGGAAGTGTCATTTTTTTCTTGATTTTTCATGCTTTTTCTGTCCTTACATTGATTTTTGCACATCTGGTTTAACAGTTGCTTCTTCCAGTTTTATGAATTAGCTTTCATAGGGAAAGACTTTTCCCTGTAGTTCTGTCTATTGTGATGGTTGGATAGGGTGCTTTGGCTTTGATTCTGGATGGGCACAGTAGTGTAGTCTTCATATGATTTCTTTGGTTGTAATCAATGTCTGTGGTGCCTGTGAGTTCCTTAGGAGCTTAGGCTGCAGTTGTTAGTGGAGGCTGTGGTGAGGCTTTGCTGGGGATGGGGGTGCCAGGTGAGCTGTTCCTCATGCATCAGTGTTGGTGTCAGTGGTATAGGCATGCCAGTTTGGGGCTGGTCCTTGGACCTCCAGGCAGCATGCTTAGGCACTGGCAGTGGCAGCAGTGGGCTGGGCAGGTGGGTCCTTGGTCCCTTGGATGGCACATATGGTTCCAGTGGTGACAGTAGCAGTGGCAGGCTGGTTTGGGGTCCCTGGTAGCATGTGTGGGTGTCAGCAGCAGCAGCAGAAGGTGAGACAAGCCTGTCCTTGGGCCCCTGGATAACATGCATGGGTACTGGCAGCAGCATTTGCAGCAATGCCAAACAATTTGTTTTTAATGAAGTGATTCTCAAATTATTCCATGACTTAATAAGTATTAT
Organism: Lepilemur ruficaudatus; assembly: GCA_963574885.1. NCBI lineage: Eukaryota > Metazoa > Chordata > Mammalia > Primates > Lepilemuridae > Lepilemur > Lepilemur ruficaudatus. Next base: position 95,306 of record CAUYRT010079877.1, on the reverse strand, counting down.
TACTTGTCTGAGTTTCTGTTGTGAAGCTGGCTACAAAACTCCTTGCAATTTGTCCTTTGTGCGTAGATTATCAGGAATGATATGTACTATCACTCACTCTTCTGTAGTAACAGTAGACATTGCCGTCTGCCACACCTCTCTTAACTCTGGATTCCAGACGCAGCTTCAGAATCCTCCCTAGCATGACACTTCATGCACCTACTACTAGTTGTCTTAAGTAGTACATGATCAGCTTATAATATCAATCTCCCTCACATTAGGGGTTCCCAACTTGTAGACTACAAGTACATTTCACACTCACCTTTCCATATAATTTATCTACAATGACATTCTACCTCTAATTAAATGTAAGAGACCTCTAAGGAAAAATAATTTTTCATCACAATAAGAAAACATTTATCGAGTGCAACTGAATCAGAAGCTGTTCTAATCATTATTATGTCTTTAATCTTAATCTCCCCAAACCCCTGAAACACTGATATTATTTTCCTGTTTTATTGATGAGAAAACTGAGGCTCAGAGAGCTTAAGTGATATCACACAGATATCTAGCAATAGAGTCAGGACTTGCACTGTGATTTTATCATCTTCCTTCAATATCCTCTTTTTTCTTACTTCATTTTTCCTTTCTTTCTTCCATACCTCTTGGCTTTGTTGAGAAGCAGCTGGCCCTTTGGGAGCTCTGCCAATAAGAGGGTGTCATAATGTCTGTGAGCAGATTGACAAGTCACAGCCTGTCATGGGAGAGTTCTTTTTTTACTGGAGACAGCTACATTTTTCTTGGTTATTTTTCTTGGTTACTTTAAGATTTGAAGCCATTATGAATGCCAGAAGTCTAGCTAGTCTATAGAAAAATTGAGAGATTATAGTAACTTGTTTTATTTTAGATTAATTTGGTAGTTGGGCCAGGAAATTAAATAATGCTGTGATTATTATATTTTATTGAAGCAGGTAATTGTGAAGCCAGAGGGAAACTATTTTCAACAAGTTAATCATTGATGATTCACTGTTTTTTTTTGGTAGTGTCATATTAGCAGAACAGTCATTACCAAAAATGAATGAGAAGCAGATAAATATAGCAGACAGACACACACATAATTGCACATAGATAACTGTTTAATGAAATAAACATGTTTGAAATTATTAACCATTTTATTTATAAATGTGAAATATCTTTTTCAAATTAAATTATTTCAGCCACATCAACTTGAGACCCTCTGAATATAACATTTCTCAGCCAAACACCATGATTGGCTCCCAGTTGGGCAGAATGTCGAATAAGCAGACCACCAGCTTCTGTCCAGAGTGCTAGGAGCAAGCCCAGGGTGACGGGAGCCTTAGAATTCAGGGCTGGCCATCTGAGACCAGGTCTGAGGCCAGTTTTGAGGTTGAAATGCAGCTTTACTGTCTGGTTCAGAGTGATGCAGCTGCAAAAACCTAGAGAGGAGGGAGGCAGGCACTAGTCATCATGCCAGGTTTCTCATGGATCTCATCGGACTCACACCAGAGAACAAAGGAGGCACGACCCCTAAGCACTGGGGCTACAGGAAGAGCATAGGGCTGACAAGTGGAGGTAATTCCCTCCTCCCTTACTCCTTATTTCCTTCCTTTCATCATTTAAGCACCTTTTATAGGTCAGTTATAGTGCTAGGTTCTGGGGAATGAGGCTTGCTCCTGGAGAGTTCCTGGTTTGGGGCAATTGTCTCACGGCATGTTCCTGGTTGGCAGAGTACAGTTGGTGTGGGGACAAAGGTAACTACAGGAGTCTCCACGAGGTGTTCAGAGGAGACCATCCTCTTAGTAAAGGTATATAGTAGTCTGGGTCTTCCACATGTGAGTGCAGGGTACAGAGGAGTTATTACCTGTCATTCTGGACTATTTCTTTCTAATGGGGTGGCCACGTAATTTATGGTGGAAACTAAGACAGTTTTGAAAGTGAATGTAATTTAAATTACATAATTTTTGAAATATTTATTTTTGATCAACAAATCGGTTTTGTTATATTGGTGTATCAACAAAATAGGTAAATAAAGTAAAAAGCTATTTTTAACAAGTTTTGAGGGGAAAACCCACAAATCCATGTATATTAAAGCAAAATTTAACATCCTTATGTTGATTATCTGATCATTTAAAAAATATTAACATAAGCAGAATTTTTTTCTTGGAACATTTACATTTCTTAGCCAGTTCTATCCCTAAACCATGTCACAAGTGTTTTCTCTAAAGAATGTGTTTTAAACATGTAAGTTATTAATTTTTTCTTAAAATTTTCTGCAATTTTATTCAAAGTTGCAATTTGTAGTTCATACATTTGAAATAATTGATGTTATCTGAAGTCCATACTGTATTTTGTGCAGTCATCAACACGATCTAATTTTCATCAACCTCAAAAGAAACCCTATACTATTAGCAGTTAGTCCCAATTTTTTGCCTCTCCCCAACCCCTGGCAACCACTGATCTTCTGTCTATCTCTATGGATTTGCCTATTCTGGACATTTCATGAAAATGAAATAATATCATGTGTGGCCTTTTGTGTCTAGCTTCTTTCATTTAGCATAATGTGTTCAAGGTTCATCTATGTTGTAGCATATAACAATCTTTTTTATGGCTGAATAGTGTTCATTGTATGAATATATCACATTGTGTTTATCCATTCTTCAGTTGATAGGCATTTGAGTTGTTTTTGGCTATTATAGCTTTGGCTATAATTTTGGCTATAAGAGCTTTTTGGCTATTATAAGTAATGCTACTATGAACATTTGTGTACAAGTTTTTATGTGACTGTGTTTTCAGTTCTCCTGGGTATATACCTAGAAGTGGACTCACTGGGTCATGTGGTAACTTTACTTTTTGAGGAATTGTCACACTGTTTTCCACAGCAGCTGCACCATTTTACATTCCCAGTAGCTATATATGAGGGTCCAGATTTCTCCACATCCTTATCAATACTTGTTATTGTGCATTATTTTTATTATCCATCCTAGTGGGTGTGAAATGATATCTCATTGTGGATTTGACTTGCATTTCTCTAATTCTAATGATGTTGAGCATATTTTTATGTGCTCAATATCACATCTTTGAGGAAATTTCTATGAACTCCTTTGCCCATTTTTTGATTAGGCTATTTGGTTTTAAAAAAATTTTTTTGGTTACAAGAGTTTTATCTATTCTGGATACTAGACCCCTATCAGATATATGATTTGCAAAAATTTTCCCCCTTCTGTGGGTTGTCTGTTCACTTTCTTAATGGTATCCTTTGAAGCATAAAAGCTTTTTAAATTTTGTTGAAGTCCAGTCCATCTATTTTTTTTTTGTTTGATTGCTTGTATGCTTGTTGTTATTGCTAAGAAATTATTGCAGCCTTGCAGATTTTCACCTATATTTTCTTGTAAGAGTTTTGTAGTATTAGTTCTTACATTTAGGTATTTGATCATTTGGTGTTAATGTGTGAATGTAGTATGAAGTAGGGGCCAGATGTATTCTTTCGCATGTGCATATCTAGTTGTCCCAACACCATTGGTTGAAAAGACTGTTCTTTCCCCATTGAATGGTCCTGGTACCTTTGCCAAAAGTCAATTGACCAGAAATATATGGGATTATTATCAGGACTCAATTCTGTTCCATTGGTCTGTATGTCTGTCCTTAAGCCACATGATCTTGATTATTGTAGCTTTGTAGTAAGTTTTGAAATTGAGAAATGTGAATCCTCTGACTTTGTTCTCCTTTTTCAAGATTGCTATGGCTATTCTGTGTCCCTTGCAATTTCATAGGAAATTTAGGATAGGCTTCTACATTTCTGGAAAAAAAAGGGCAGTTGGAATTTTGATAAGAATTCCATTGAATGATCAATTTGGAGAGTATTGCTGTTTTAACAGTAGTAAGTCTTCTAATCCATGAACACGGGTTATCTTTGCATTTATTTAGGTCTTCTTTAATTTATTTCAGCAATGTTCTGTAGTTAACCTTGCACTTCTTTGGTTAAAATTTTAAAAAACTTTTTTGTAGAGATGAGGTCTTGCTATGTTGCCCAGGCTGATTTAGAACTCCTGACCTCAAGCAATCCTCCTGCCCCAGCCTCCCAAAGTGTTGGGATTACAGGTGTGAGCCACCACACCCAGCCATAAATTGTGAGTTTTTCATGGATTTCCTTTATCAGATTGAGAAAGTTCCCTTCTATTCTTAGTTTGTTGAGTGTGTTTACCGTGAAATAGTGTTGGGTTTTGTGAAATCATTTTTCTGTATCTATTGATAACCACACTTTGATCAAAGCTTCAAAACCAAGTTTTTGGTACTTCATTTGAGGATGCCATGATTAAAGATTTCCAGCTGTTGTTGAACAAAGTGCAGCTAAAATTTCGAGATCTTATTTATGTAAAATTTCAATGCCACTTAGGATACTTAAGTTGATTTCAAAAGTAATTCTTCAAAGGCTCAGACATTTCTGAAATCTAATTGATGGTGGATAGTAAAGAGAAAACATATGAACTGTCATACTGAAGCATTTAAAAAATTCAACATCATCTTTATAAAAAAATTTTGTAGTCTGTATATATAAAGTATGTAAACTTTGATAAGTATAGCTGCTGTTTCAATTCATAGAACGTCACAATTTATTATATTGAATTATAAATTACGTGTGTACCACAATCCATTCCAAGTATATTTTTTGCTCAATAGTCTTAATTTAATACGCACATTAGTTTTACCATAATGCTATACTCAACCAAATTTGTATTTATATTACCATTGCAAAAATAAATAATTCTATCTTCAATGTTGAATTTTTAATTGAATTTACAATAACATTCATAATACTGTCAAATGTTTCACTTTTGGCAGAATATTGTAAAACTCTTCTAATTAGATGAAAAAAATTGAGGCATTATTGGAATTAACTAATTTTCTATTTGAAGCATCTGATGACACTGGTATTAAGCTAACATCATTTAACTCTTTGCAGTGTTCTGCTATTAATTTACTTTTTGTCTATGCATGAGAAAACTTTGGATGAAAAATGAGCAAAATCCACTTAAGAGGAGAATCATTTGATCCAAATGAAGAGTTGTGCTTTGCAGAGTGATATGTAAACACACCTTCTATAGCTGCACATAATAAATCAAGGGTTTTGGGTATAGTCCTCTTAAAGTAATTGCTAATTTCTGAAGCAAATGCTGATGCTGCTTCTGATTCTCACATGGTCAATAATATCACAGTGGTAGATGGTAAATATAGAGGAACACTTTGTGCAAATTACATATCTACCATCAACTTTCTTGTGAAATAGAAATTTGGTACTTAATGTCCCTTAAGTGCTTTTATTTTTTTGAGCTCATTGCTGTTGAAAGGATTTAGTACAAAATATAAAAGTATTGCCAAACAATAAAATAAATAGTTACAGGTTAGCATCATATGATAAATTACAAAACCACAATATCAAGAGCATTCAGAAAACTTTCTTTACATGTTCTGCCACCATTTACCCTTATATTTCATGTACATTAACCCCAATAACTTCTCAGTGACCTTTCCAATTAGTGATCTGGATGCTTTGTGCATCTAAAGGGCTGTGGCAGTGGCCATGACACAACAAGCTGGCGAGGGTGACAAATACTTCTTCCACAACCACCCAAGCCCAGTCAATATTGTAGGAGTATACTTAGTCTTATCAGTGAACACCCTGCAAACCAATTGAAAGAGATATATCAATTATGTTGTATCAGAAAAGGGTTGGAAAAGAATTACGAGTTATAGATAGTTATCTTTCAAATGAGTTAAAGTGAGAAATCTGTTTTGTGTACACAGTCTTACACACTACTACCTAAAACTATGATAGAAAGTGGAAATGCAAAGTGGAAATCTACCAAACCTATCCTAGTTCATTTTAATGCAATTATTATTAATAATACTTCATTATAAGATGGAAATGCAGAACATTTGGTAAACAAGATGAGATACCAGGAAAACAAGTGTATTTTGGGTTGGTCCTTGGCAAGTCAGGGTATATGGTCTCCTTACCTCTAATGGTCTGGGGGAGAGAGCCCACTGGGGTAGCAGAGGGCTGGGGCAAGGGTTGATAACAATCATTCCTCTCCTTCATGTCTACTCAAAGACCTAAAAAGGACTCAAACATTATTTTGATGCCTAATAGGATCTAGACTGTGTTCCATGTGGTACAGTAGCTGTCTTTAATCTTTTAAGTAATCTATAGAGAAATCTTTACCTTCTCAATTGAGAGTCCTGAAAAAGGGGGTTACACAGAAATGGCAGTGAGAAGGTGCCTAAAATCTACTTCAAATTTTGATTCAAACTGGACAGTCCCAGCTGCTGAGAGCAAATAACATTTTCTCCTCTCTATCCTTCCAGCTCTAGGGATTGGTAGCAGCTTCCTGCTATTGCTAATCTTAGGGGACACATCACTGTATTCTGTTAGATTTCTTAGATCATTCATCAACTTGGTAATCAATGCCCTGTATTAAATTCTCTGTTTGAAACTTTTGGAGTGCTTTCTATTTTCCTGATTGAACCTTGATTGATTCAGATCTCTTCCCCTATTTCCTTTTTGTTGTAATTTGTAAGTGCTTAATTTTGCCCGTATCACCCCATTATAATGATCTGTTTAGTGGGATTGAACCATCCCTTCCTGGGTTGTCTGTATTTTATATACTTCATCTTCCATTTTCTATCAAAATTTGTATGTCAGTGTCCCATTACATTGTTTTCCAAGAAAACAGCTAGCTATTTGACATCAAGTTGTGTCAAGGTATTAGGGCATGTTAATGGATTACTGTGTATCCTCCTCAGGAATGTTCAAACTTTGCACAGAATGTATGGCCACATGATGCTTTACTCAAAAGAAGGAGTCCCAATGTTAGAATTTCGACTTTTTCCTGGGAACTTCTAAAACCTCACCAAGCACGCACTGTGCTTACATAAAGTTGGGCTTTTTGCTGAGAGACGTCGATTTTCTCACACTGACAAGAATTTGGGAAGCTGAAAATGAAACAAGCTGGGTTCAGAGGAGCCATAGATTATGAACAGTAGAAGGGTTATTGGCACTTGGTTTTCTAAAGTAGAGTTCCAAGGAAGACTTGCTGATCAACAGAATAGCTAAGTCCTATTCCCTAGGAGTATAAATGTAGGCTGGAGGAGGAATTTGGGTTTCATGGCTTGAGAGAGGGCAGATGGAGAAATGATAGGGCAAGTAGTTGTGTTTGAGCTCCAAAGCAATCAGGCTGTAGGGAAAACCAGAACAAGGGTGGAGGCAGAGAAAGAAGAGGGGCAGGAAAGGAGCAGAAGCAAATGCAGGGCTTTATGAATCCCCAAATGCCTCAAGGCTGCAACCTGAGGACAACAGAAACCACTCTAGCAGGAGGTGACAATGACCACACCCCCTTATATGCAGCCTCTGGTGCCTGCCTCTAGGATCAGCCTCTTCTTAACAGCCATCCAGAATTACCCCAGAGGAAGGAGTAATGTCAAGTAGGGTGACCCACAGTGAGAAATTCTTCCAAAGTCCTAAAGCAGTCATTACCCAAAATAGGCATCCGACATATTCATTTATGACTTCCCATAAATACCAGCACTAGCAACATTATCTTCATATGAGGAATTGGCTTCATAGCGCTTTAGAAAGTTACAACATCATAAACATCTGTGAACATGTTATTTCATTAGCTCTAATAATTTATCCACTCCAACATGGTTCTGGCCAATTTTAGAAGTTTCCATGTAAATATATGAAAATAATGGTAGGAAAAAATAAAACCAGAACAAAATGAGGTCAAGTATCACATTTGATCTACAAATATTATGATAGAACATGAAATTGTTTTATGAGTGGCTAAAGCATATGGATGGTGGTGGGGAAGATGATGTTATGTGTATTGTCACCCGTCTATAAAGGAAGGATGCCTAAATAGGGACTAGAACAGGCATCTTTAGATCCTCTGTTTATCTCTAGTTAATGATGTCCATCCTTATAAATGATTTGGTGGTGTCCTAAAATACTAGACCAAGCACATTTATGTACATACAAATTTATCCTGGCATCTTATGAGTAACCAAAAAGCCCCCTGTTATTTTACAATACTCGATGCCCTGTGACATTTCTGGAAGTGTGCCATAAAAGAAAATTAATTCTGAAACAGAGTTGGTTCCCATCTATTGTCACTAAAAGTTGTTCAGGTAAAAATGAACAGTTTGGATTCTATGAAGGTGTTAATTAAGGGAGCAGTTATGGAAATGGGTTAACAATTAATTGCTCACTCGAGTTTTCTAAAAAATATGCCTTGGGTATGACCTGTGATTGTTGCTTCTTACCTTGAATCTGGAATCTACCTCTGCTTTCCAGCAACTTGAGACTCTCAGGGGAACTTTACCAGTGTCCTTGATTTCCAAATGTGCTGCAAGTTGGGAGCAGGCAGATTTCAGGTTGAAGACTTCAGGTTCAAGTCTGTATCTTCAGGAGGCACACTAGGGAGGGTTAAGCCACTGTCTGAATGTCCATGCTGTTTAGGTAAATTGGTAATAGGGCAGATTAAAAAGGGGACCTGTTTAGTGATTTGCTGGCAATGCTGTGATTTCCTCCAGACTTCCTCTGAAAGGCTGGGTTTGATCTACAAATATTATGATAGAACATGAAATTATTTTATGGGTGGCTAAAGCATATGGATGGTGGTGGGGAAGATGATGTTATGTGTATCATCACCAGTCTAAAAAGAAAGGATGCCTAAATAGGGAATGGAATCCTGGCCTCAATAAAATTATATCTGGGAAGGTGTGGAAATGCAGATGGTGAGGGTATTGATTTGGAGACTATATGGGATGAAGGGAAAGGCCTAGGTCTGGAAAACCTGATTCTCCCTCTTCGTGAGACCACTTTTCTAAAGGTAGGCGCTGTGGCTTTGGAGAGCAGGTGTCTGCCATGTAATCTGCTTTGGAGGTAAGCAGCAACAAAGAGGGAATTAAAAAAAAGCAAATGTACCATTTAGTTTAAAAGAAACAAAAACATCTTATATTTCACCAGTTCCTCAAACATTTTATTATTTTTTCTATGAATTTTTTAAATTTCAAAATATTAAGGGGGTACAAATGTTTTTGTTACATGGATATCTTGTATAATGCTTAGGTCAGGGCTTTTAGTGTGCCATCACCAGAATAGTATTAACTGTACCTAATAGGTAAGTTTTTATGCCTCACTCCCTTCCACCCTCCCCCTTCTTGGTTTCTGATGTCCTTTACATCTCTTTGTGCCCATGTGGGCCCATAATTTGGCTTCCAATTATTAGAGAGTCCGTGTGGTGTCTATTTTTCCATTCCTGAGATAGTTAGGATAATGGTCTCTAATTCCATCCAAGTTTCTGCAAATGACATTATTTCATTCCTTTTTATGACTGAGTAGTACTCCATGGTGTGTGTGTGTGTGTGTGTGTGTGTGTGTGTGTGTGTGTATACACACAGTATTTTATTTATATACTAAAGAATTGACGGGCACTTAGGTTGATTCCACATCTTTGCATTTGTGAATTGTGTTGTGATAAACATTCAAGTGCAGGTATCTTTTTGATAAAATGACTTAATTCTCCTTTGGGTAGATACCCAGAGTGGGATTGCTGGATCAAATGGTAAGTCTACATTTATTTCTTTGAGAAATGTCCATGCTGTTTTCCATAGAGGTCATACTAATTTGCAGTCCCACCAACAGTGTATAAGCGTTCCTTTCTCTGATGGACCACGTTGGATAGTGAATACTCGTGACCAGTTCCTTTTTAAATGCCTCCTGCTGGAGAGTTTTTTTTCTCTCTTGTCCTGGTTTCAGTGGAAACTCAGCAACCTCTAAGCTCTTTTACAAGGCACAATTAGGGGCTTATAAAGAAAGAAGATGGAATTAGAAACACAAGTAAATACAACCAGCAACTGCTACAAGTGGTGCAGGTACACATGCTAGCTATTCAGGAAGGTTTGAAGGCTGAAGGTGAGGTATAGTGAGCCTATAGAACGTGGTGGGACTCAAGTATCCATTTCTGAGATAGACACCCTTATTCAAATGCCACAGACACACTGTTTCTCTAAACAGAGAGACTTGAGGCCCCGCAGTTTTTATGTTGGAGCAAAAGATTTGGGTCAGAACCAAAGTTTTAAAGACTTTTTATTGAAGAAGTTCAAAGATTCATTGGCCAGCAGCCAAGTGTGGTCTGATTTGTTTGCATTTCCTCTGGGAACTCACAGGCAAGTGAGGAATTGGCCAGCCACAACTGTGAGGGTCACCCACACCCCTGTGGGCCTTTTCTCCCTGAGCGGTTACAAGGTGGGGGTGGAGAGCCAAGGGGAATGTGGTCCCTACAAAGGCTGAGTTCAGCAGCCCGGCCAAGCTGCAGTTCTCTCCTGGGTGAAGGAATATCTCTCCCGACAGCTGCAGGATCTCTCCTAATACACCAACACTCTATGAGCAGGGAAAAGTGGCACGAGGTAGCCCGAATTGTCCCGGCAATGCTGTGATGAAGAGGGAGTGGCCAACCTTGGGCAGCCTGGATGTCCTTTACAGAACCTCCTTCCCTGCAGAGGCCACCCCTGTTAACAGGCTGATGAGGCTTCTCCTCAAGGGAATGTTGAGGTGGGGAAGAGAGGTGGCACTTGAGGCTCAACTTAGGATGCAGTTCAGCACTGTGAGTTTTAGTCACTCATATAATTGGGATTTGCTTGCTCTGAATCTAAGACCATAGGGCAATTCCAATATTGAGAAATTCTTGTGATATTTTTTGGGGGGAAAGATCAACGTTTATATTGCTAATAAGGTCTGAAGGGGATAGAGAGGTGATTGATAAGATACTGGGTTTCTTTTTAAGGTGATGAAAATGTTTAAAAATTGCTTATGGTTATGGTTGCACATACGGGTGAACACAGTCATGCACCACTTAAGGATGGGGATATGTTCTGAGAAATGTGTTGTTAGGCGCTTTTGTCACTGTGTTAACATCATAGAGTGTACTTTCACAAACCTAGATGGCATAACCTACTACACATCTAGGCTGGATGGTATGGCCTACTGCTCCCAGGCTACAAACCTGTACAGCAGGTTACTGTACTGAATACTGTAGGCAGTTTCAACACAGTAGTTAAGTATTTGTGTGTCTAAACGTATCTAAACATAGGAAAGGTACAGTAAAAATATGATATAAAAGATAAAAAATGGTACACCTAGATAGGGCACTTGGGGCTTGCAGGACTGGAAGTTGCTCTGGGTGAGTCAGTGAGTGAGTGGTGAGTGGATGTGAGGGCCTAGGACATCACTGTACACCACTGTAGACTTTATAAACACTGTACACTTAGGCTACACTAAATTTATAAAAACTATTTTTGTTTCTTCAATAATAAATTAACCTTAGCTTACTGAAACTTTATAAACTTTTAAATATTTTAAAACTTTTTTGACTCTTGTAATAACACTTACCTTAAAACATAAACACATTGTATAGCTGCACAAAAATATTATCTTTCTTTATATCCTTATTCCATGAGCTTTTTTCTTATTTTTAAAATTTTTTCTTTTTTACTGTTTTTTTATTTATTTTTGAGACAGGGTCTTGCTCTATGCCTGGGATGCAGTGGCATGATCATAGCTCACTGCAACCTCAAACTCTTGGGCTCAAGAGATTCTCCTGCCTCAGACTCCTGAGTAGCAGGGACTACAGGTGTATGCTGCCACATCCAGCTAATGTTTTTAGTTTTTGTATGTTGTAGGTCTGGTTATGTTGCTCAGACTGGTCTCGAACTCCTGGCCTCAGGAAATCTTCCTGCCTTGGCCTCCCAAAGTGCTAGGAGATTATAGATAGGCATGAGTCACTGCACCAGCTTTTTTTTTTTTTTTTTTACTTTTTAAACTTTTTGTTGAAAACTAACAAACACACACTTTAGCCTAGGCCTACACAGGGTCAGGATGATCAAGACATCACCAGGTGATAGGAATTTTTCAGCTCCATTATAATCTTATGCAGTCAGTTGTCGACTGAGACATCATATGTGGTGCATGACTGTATATTAAAAACCACTGAATTGTATACTTTAAATAATTGCATTGTATGTATGTGAATTATATCTCAATAAAGCTATTTAAAAAAAAGGTCTGAGAAGTCCATAAAATGTTTCATTTGTTGGGGGAATGGCCTTATTGCTATGTTTTAAAATAGTTCAGATAGTATCCTATGATATTTGACTCAAATCAGTAATGACTTATTCATGACTTTGCTTATTACCTTATTACCCGTCCAGAAGTATATTACTGGAGTCTGACACAATTTCAATTTGAAAAGTATGTCTCAGTTGAGGGTTGGGCCTAACACTGAATCCCAGCAGCTCCTGCTAAGCTGGCTAACTTTTAGGCTGACTACCTGGGCCCAAATTGTACAGTTTTCTGGTCTTCGTGGAGTCTCGATTTTACCTTGCATCTTCTGGCTTAAAGCTTTTCACCTCTGAAATCCAAGAAATTAGATCTTCATTCAAAAGTCTTGAAGAAAATCACTGAGGAGTTATTTGTCAATTTGGAAGCTATTGCTTCATTTAAATAACAGGTTTTCTTTCTAAGAAAACTATAGTGCAGAAATGCCCAGAGCTTCTCCTCTATGATGCTCAAGACATGGAACTATGGAACTGTAAGGATTCAGAAGGACCTTGTGCAACACTCTGCTTTTATAGTTGAGGAGACCTAGGCCCAGAGTGGTGAAGTGTAAGGAAATCACCAGGTAGTGGGCAAGCTAAGACTAAGCCTCTGGACTCACAGCGGGGTCCATGTTCTACACTTCCTGCTGTCTATGAAAGCCGAAAAGAGGAACAAACCCCAAAATGCCCATCTCCCTCGTCTCCCCAAAGCCAAACCGAACAATCAATTTCTAAAACCAAGTTGTAATTGTTTCTGAAACACAAAGTAGGGACAGCCCCATCCCATCATCAGAGGAAATATGACCCTCTCAGCAGGAAGCCGGCTGCTTTTAAATCACTCCTTGGGGACCAGCCCACAGACTCTTCCTTCACAAGTGATAGAGCCTGAAAAAGCACTGCTCTCCCTACCATAACCTAATTGCTGCTTCCCCACTAGCCTCCAGCGCTCCTTCCATGCCAAGCTCTGGCTCCTACCCAGCTGCTCCTTGAGCCCAGCGCCAAGCCCCATACTCCCTTGTCCTAGGAACTGGTCCAAAATGGCCTTAGTAGTCAGCTAAGAGGAGCTCTATCAAGGCCTGCAGGGCTGGCTGCCCGGACTCTGGCTGCCTGGGTGGGCTGCCAGGACCCTTCTCTGTAGAGACCTGCCCCAGCTCAGGAAGGACAAGTAAGGAAAAGGCAAGTTAGTAGCAGTGCTCAGGTGCTGCTGGGGCTGGTGTGAGTGTCTGCTCTGGCCGGCCTCTCGTTTCAGGCCGGGACTGGGAGGAATTTGATGGCACCAGTATCAGTGCCATGTGCCTCGTTGTTTAGGAACAAGCTCCTGGGATTTTGGAACCACACAAACTCTCCTGAGCCCTGGGCCTTGTGTCTGCATACCAGCAGATGAGGCTGGACCTGGGAGAGAGGGTGAGCGTGTGCAGGTGACGTCTTTTCTTGACAAGTTTCTCCTCTATGCCCTTGGGAAGAAGTACCTGCCTTGTGCCTTTGAGATTTAGTATTAGGATTGCCAGGATGGGTTAGTCAATTCTTTGATTTCATTTAGATGTGGTAGCTTTTCTTGGCCTGTTTTCAAAGGGCAGGCAGGACCTGCACAGATAGTGCAGACTCAGATGACTCCCACCCCGCAACCGGCTCGCCTCTCAGCCTTTAAGCCCCCACAAATGAGTCACTGTTGAAGGCAAGGTGATACTCATTCATTCTCTGCAAGCTCCACTTTGATATATGTAGCAATGTCTCTCAAAATTGAGCACTCACAGACCTCCAAGTTATGCCTGCAGACCTCTAGGAGATGCTAGACCTAGTTTGAAAAATGCATGAAGTTAAATTCTTTTCTTTGACTGGAGGTGCTCCATCAGCACAAACAACATTGTAAAAACAAAGAGAAACTCAGACTCTGAAACCAGATGGCATCACATGGAGTTCATCTCCACATGATTCAGAAGTACTTAGGTTAATTTTAGCCTAAAAGAAAAATGTTTTCAGAATGAAACAAAAAACTAAAAACTTCTTTTGAAACTCACGGACTCCACCTCCTGCTCTTTCCTTGTTCTCAGGACTTTCAGGGATGCATAGATGCTATTTTGAGGAATAGTATAGAAGAGTCTTTCCCCCCTACCAAGCAAGACCTCCACCTAAGGAAAGAGCACGAGCTGGGCCCAGCTTGGGCTGTGGCTCACGTAGCAGGCCCATCTGATTTATGACTCTGTTGTTAACATCCTAGTCAATTGTTGGACAGCTCCTGCTCATGAGATGTTTTTATAGCCAGAGTTGGCTAATCTAGACTTTTCACTGATTGGTTTTGCTCTTGATCTCTGGGACCATGCTGAGTTATTAAAAACAAAACAAAACAGATATTGAGGCAGAGGGCACATAGGCCTGATTTGAGCTCCTTTCTTTTTTTATATAAATGGATGTAAGAAGTTCATTGGAGCAGCCAATGAATGCACTGATTTGCTTCTGAAAAATGTACAGATGGGGGAGATGGAGTTTGGAGATGAAGCACAGATGGAGAAGTCTTTTCATTTTGATTTGTCACTGAGCAGAGACCTGGAGTTACGGAGAGTGTTAAGACTCACAGATGCAAACACAGGGAGGAAGAGTGATACAACACACGGCAGGCGGCAGCTGGCAGGGAATGTGTTTCTGCAGGGTTCAGAGACATGGGGAAGGACGTGTACCAAAGGGCGGGCTGGGAATTTCAGCACAAGCCCCTGGTGTCCTCCTGTGGGGACAGGGCTGAGTGTTCAGGGAGGGTTGAAGACCCAGTGATGCTTCCAGATGACTGATACAAGCTGCTTCTGCCACTCCTGACCCTTAAAGAGTGAGTCACATCTCTACTTGATCAGCTGAGCCAGGCATTACTCTCTGAAGTCTGTGTGGGGCTTGATGAATGGAGTGATTTTGTACTATTGCACCTTTTGGAATTAGTTTTCTTTCCCATCATTTTTGCAAAATATGTTTTTTGTTGGGGACACCTAAATGTAGATATTCTACCTTTGCTTTTGTGGGTTCTCATTATTGAAAATTTTGTACAGAGCTCTGAGCACAAAGGCATGTGTACAGAGTTCTGCTTTCAAAAGCATCTACTAGCCTCTGTCACAGTTTTTCAGCCAGAAAAGATCTTCGGAGCCACCAGATGTGGTTAGAGTCCTCAGGATAAACCATTATGACTGTGTAATGAGATTCTTTCTTTGGTTCCTAGATTGTTATATAAAGTATTTTAAACTTGTAGGTCTTTCAGCTGCTTGATGAAATTCAAGAATCACTTGAGTTTAGATGCCAATAGTATGTTTGAAATGTACACTTGGGATTGGTTTGGGCTCTGTATTTTTAGATGAGTTCCTTGTGCATAGACAGCCCTGCTCCCCTGGCTGCCATTGATACTCGGGGCCCTGGTGTACTGAACCCACCAGTTTCTACAGCCGGAGCCTGAGGCAGCTGAAAATGTTTGGGTCCACACTCTGCCGTTGCACCTGCTGGTGGAAGTGCTCATCCTTCCCTGACCAAAGCAGGAGGGACCCAGTTTCCTTAGAGACCCGTGGGCTGTCAGAACCCAAGTCAGCCTTCCTCCTACCACTGCTTGTGCTGTTGCCTGTGGAGCAGGGAGAAGCCACAACCTTCTGTGGCTGCAGATCCTCCCCTCTTCCCCACAGTCTCTCACATGGACAGGGGACAGGTCCACCCATTCCTCTTGGGTCTGAGTTCCCTGTAATGGTCCACTTAATAAAAAACAAACTAATTTCTAGAACCATCTCTTGAGCTAGAAAGAAGTTCTTAGATGAGTACACCAAGGCAGGTCTTAAGGACTTAGCATGTACTGGTCTGATGCCTAGCAGGCTGGGGGAGGGGGAGCCTGCTGTCTGCGGCTGCTAGCAGCATTGCCACATGACCAGTGACCACCCCAGGCCAGATGTGCACAGGGCATCCTGTTGAGCCCTTTGGTCCGAGAAGAGGGGCTAGGCCGTGTCTGTCCGGTATGGAGAACAGGGGCTGACTTGACTCTTCCGTATTCCGTACTGGATATCCATCCTATAAACTAATTCTGGGTGCTGTGGCCGAAAAACTTAACTAGAGATAGTTTGCAATGATGTTGACGTGGGAACCAGTTGAGGCTGAAATGGCCAATGTAGGCTCAGTGGACTTCCCTTCATACCCTCCCATAAACCATCTCTTAATGCTCCTGCTGGAGAGAGCCCATGGGGTGGGATGAACCATGAGGCTGAGCTCATGTGGTAGTTTTACATTATGATCAGATGCATGAAAAGCACAGGAGGATGGGAGGAGAGGCAGGAGGGGCAAGTCTCTTAATGTGGCACAATGTTGTAAGGAAATAAATACATTGTCCTGATGTTGGTTATGATTAAAAGACCCGAGAAGCTGCAGTGTGAGGGCGAGGCTATGAGACCTTTGGAGGAGGTGGTCTGTTCTGGTGGCTAGTGCCACGCTGACCAGCTCACAGACCCACCCAGTTGCACTGCCCTGAAGCTACTTCCCCCTGGACACTGAGGGTAGACCTCCCACTCTTCATTTTCTTCTTCTTTTCTGTCCTGTTATTCTTAATACTTAACTAACTCCAAGGAATTTTGTTTTAAATCACAACTCCAACACCTCTTATTTGAAGGCTACTTTTAATTTATTAATGAACCAGAGAAAACAGCAGAAAATGACTGTGAAAGGCCAAGACGGACAGACAGAGGTTCATTCTGCCCCACTCACGTGCTTGCCAGACTAAAGCCTTCCCGTGCCCCGTGGACGGTGCCCCGAGGATGAGGGGAGGCTGGTCCTGCAGAGGGAGCACAGTGCTTCTCTGCTTCTGCGTTATGGGTGGGAAACTCTCCCCACTGCCTGTGGAAGGATTCCCTCTGCAGGAGCATAACCCTGCACATCTAAGAACTCAAGAACACAACCCTTGAAAAACATTTTTCCAATTTGCAGCTATACTTTTTCACACCTTTGGATTTCATTTTGTTTGAAGCAACACATTTAGAGACAGATTGCAAACCCAGCCCATTAGATTCTATTGTTCTTTTCTTCTATGCTGCTTAATGGTCTAGATCCAGGTTTATATCTCTCACACCCAGAAAAGAAAATATGAAGACCTTACATTAGAGTTTTCAAAAACGTGGACATACTTCATCTCATTCAATCCTCACAACAGCCCTGTGAGGTAGGCAGGCAGGCATCGTGGTTCCAGGATACGGAGGACAGAGTCGTAACGGGTGGAGCTGAGAACAGAATCCATATCCTCCGGCTCCTGGTCCAGGGCTCATTCCACTCCACAAGACAAACTGAGCTCACTGTGATGAGCAAAGCAGCCTTTCTGCTTAGAACAGATGAAATATCCTGTCGGGCTTGCAAACATGGGTGATTTTAAGTACAGACCTCGTCAGAGAGCTCAGAAGATAAACACACCTGAGCTAAGGTCGGCATCAGCATCAGAGGGACGAATGGACAGAACATGGACATCTTTGACAAGGGTTTCTGCTTAGCTACTTGATTCTCACCCGGACCGTGGTTGGGTGCTGTAATGTTAAAGCAGCAAAGTCCTGGAGGAAGGAAGGCATTCAAAGGACTTTCTCATCTAGCAACTTATTGATTCCTTCACAAATCCTCTTGAGGTTGGGCCGACAGTCTCCATCCAGACTATAGAGGGTAGAGAGGAACTCCAGGTCGGCAAAGTGGTTGAAGACGTGGTTGATGCGCCCATGGGTCCTGGGCGTGAGGTGTCGCTGCACCAGTTCATGCACCAGGTCTTTGCACTCGTGCAGAAGCTTGGAGAGCACGTTCCTATCGAAGGTGTACTCCACCTCATAGAAGCTGACGATGGTCATGGCCGTCTGGTTCAGCTTCTTCCGGAACTTCTCCACGATAACAACCTCCTCCTGGCTGAACTGGTTGTTCCGGTAGAGGATCCCAATTTTGATGGCCACCTTGATTAAGTCTTTCATAATCTTGTGGGCTTCCTTCTTGTTGTGGGTGTGCTCTTTGGTGACTTTGTAGAGCTCATCAAAGATCTCGCTGCTGGTGTCGTCAATCAACATGTTGGCCATGGTCTTGCTGGCTATTTTGCTCAGAATCTTCTTCTGGGCTTGAAGGGCAAGACTCTTTGAACTAAAAACATCGGGACCTACGGTAAGGAAAGAAATAAAAGTTACAGCGATGAGAACTGTTTATTATGTTTCCACAAGTAAAATACTAACTTGAACTCGTGTTCTTGGAGCAAAAACTCATGTGTTTATATGCCCCCGACCCCTCACGAAACCACACCTCTGCCTGGTTACCCCACTCTCCTCTCCACATGACACACCTGTCACCCTTTCCAACCTTCTAAACTGTGCTTGTGCAATTCCTTCCGCTGGAAGTCGTCTCTTCTTGTCCAGGCCAAATCTCACCTTTTCAGACTTGCTTCATACATAAAGTCTTCCTGACTCTACTAGCTACAGAGAACTCCCTACAACTGCTGTCACACATTATATGGAAGCAAGTTATTGTTTAATGACAAGAAAGTAGCTCCAATGTCAACCCCACTCCCAGGGCAGACACGGATAGTTGATCATGGTGCTCATTTTGACTGAGTCTTGGAAGGCATATTTCACTGAGTCTAAGATGTCTTTTTTCACTTTTGAGATATTGGAAATTGGGGTGAGTATTACAGTCACTTTTGCCAGGTAGCTGTACTTGCCATTACCTGTGTGCACATCAACTTACACAATAGGCGTCAGAGATTTAGGAGAAAGTCAAAAGAATTTTTGTAAGAAATGCTGCCTCATGATGGCAGAGAATGGTACTGTGTGGGGAACACGCACATCAGTAACTCCAGGCTCAAGATGCTACAGATGCATGGTACCCCGAATGTGAACAAGCTTAGGAAAACCATGGGCAATTTATTTTGCTCTTCTTTTCCACTTTATGAATGAATGGCAGCAATATATGTTTAAAAAAAAATCCCACAACACCATAGTCTTAAAAGTCTCTTTCAATAAGTATAAAGAAAAATTCTAAGTAATAAGAAAGCAATGGTTTACAATTTAATTGACAGTGTATTTTTTTTTCTTTCTTAAGAGCACATAAAATGGCATCTTACTATCAATGTTGTCTTAGATTTGATGAAATACTCTACACGGTCACCAATTAGCTGACATTTGAAATGAAATTTCACTCTACAGTACGTATGCTTATTATTCTTATCTTCCCAAGGAGATTCAGGTTGCCCGGGGACAGAGACAATGTCTCCCATAGCACCTAGCTCAGTGCCGGCCCAGGGATGGGATGGCACCTGTTGGGTGAAATACTAGAGAAGTGCAGAAGAATCAGGAAGTCGTAAAATGCCGTGCACACCAAACTTTACAACGAAAAGCCAATACTCTCTTGAGAATTGAGGGTCCTTGAGAATCCCTAGCGCTTTTGTCCAGGGCTTCGTGGCCACACGGGAGTGACAGATGGGACAGGCAGAGTGG
This sequence comes from Lepilemur ruficaudatus, assembly GCA_963574885.1. NCBI lineage: Eukaryota > Metazoa > Chordata > Mammalia > Primates > Lepilemuridae > Lepilemur > Lepilemur ruficaudatus. The sequence goes on along the minus strand of CAUYRT010079877.1, from coordinate 75,699 downwards.
ATCGGGAAATGGCCACATGTACTGGGTTCTGTTCTCCTTGTCTGCCCCTCCCCAACTCATATCCTGCACCCTCTGCTCCCTCGGGACTCATTCCCTCAGCGCACAGTGACTGACCACGGGATGCTCTGGCCTCACAGACCAGACTCAACACACACTTGAACATGATTTAAACAAGGGCCCTGCATGTCCCTGCATGGCTGGCCCAGCCACACTCCCCCAGCCCCCGGTCTTTCCAGGACAGCTACTTCTGCTCCCCGGCCTCTTCCAGCTGTGGGCCCCTCATGGCTGCAGCCGGGAGTGGGTCACTGCACCAGGATGAGCAAAACTAAAGCAGTGGGTGCCAGGGGTCTCTGCAGCCCCGGCCAGCTCTGTCCCCAGAGTCCTGAGACCACAGAATCTTCAAACAACCTCACAGCCAAGTGACCCTGATGTGGCCAGGACTTCCCCTTCTGCCCCAGTACAAAAAAAATAAACACACCACGCAGAACATAAAAGGAACAGACGGCATCTCCTGACTCTTTTTCACCATGAGGAAGCTCTGGCTCTTCCAGAGTTTGAGGCAGATGATCTTCCCGCCCGATCTCGTCGCCCACCAGACCTTTGGGGTGAATAACTTCTGTTCCCCTCCAAGTCAAATTTGTCCTCCAAAGCCAAACATTTACTGGAATTAAGGCAGTTCAAATGACTGTGCTGTATGCTTTGAAGTCAATTCCACAGCAGCTTGAGGACTTTTGAGTAATGGCCTGTCACTGAGTTAAGTGCATGCCTCCCCAGGTGATTATTCTAATGAGAATGATGGAATCTAGATGGATCCATTCTAAAATATCAGAAAATGAGTCATTGCTATTGTAAGTCACAGCTCCTAAAAATTGCCTGAGAATAAGGTCTTTTTGAAAGCTCTTTAGAATTTCAGCAAACATGCATTGACACAGAAGCAACAGATCAACTACACACTGGCACGCTAGTGCCATGAGAGCAGGGACTTGTGTCTAAGCCCTCCTTCCCCCCCAGTGCCTGGCACATTGGCGTCACACAGCAGGTGTCGGTTGAATAGCTGGCTCTGTGCCACGTACTTCACTGTTTAACCCTGAGGGCTGGGTAAAGCAGGCGTTTTACTGAGTCTTCCCTGCCAGCCTGATTCCAAACCCTGCTCCTTGTACTGCCAGCATTTCCTCCATTCTGCCCCGGAGCTGTGCTCAGACATTTGCTCACATATATCCGTAAGAATTTTTTAATTAATTAATTTAATTTATCAACATTTATTTTATTTCTTTGAGACAAGGTCTCCCTAAGTTGCCCAGGCTGGCCTTGAACTTCTGGGCTCAAGCAATCCTCCCGCCTCAGCCTCCCAAGTAGCTGGGACTACCAGCTGTGCGCCATCATGCCCAGCCCCCATAAGAATTTTTAAAAGCTATGTACTTCCTTGCATATTTTTAAAACTTGACAGCATTTTTCACATTAAACAGGAAAGATATGATTTCTAGATAATGTAACTGACATTTTCAAATTAATCCGTTAAATCATTCTTTTAAATGTGTCCAGTGTAACATAAGTACCATTGTGACATAACACCCATTATTGTCCATTTATAAAAATGGCATGACAAAGGTCTTCTTTAAAAATTGGGAATGTGCTGGGCATGGTGGCTCATGCCTATAATCCTAGCACTCTGGGAGGCCAAGGTAGGAGGATTGCTTAAGGCCAGGAGTTTGAGACCAGCCTGAGCAAGAACGAGATACCGTCTCTACAAAAAATAGAACAAAAATTAGCTGGGTGTGATGGCGTGTGCCTGTAGTGCCAGCTACTGGGGAGGCTGAGGCAGGAGGATTGCTGGAGCCCAGGAGTTCCAGGTTGCAGTGAGCTATGATAATACCACTGCACTCTAGCCGGGCAGCGGAGCAATATTCTGTCTCACTCAAAAAAAAAAAAAAAATGCTTATCCTCATGATGCATGGAAAGAAAAAAAAAAAGAAGAAGAAGAAACGAAAGAAAGAAAGAAATGTTACTTTTTTTCTCCTTGAAATTGTATCTCTATTCTATTTCACCTATAGAACTTTAACTCCATGTATGTTTATATGCTTGAAAATATTTGAGCAATGCATCATTTTCTACAACCAAAGAATGTATATAAATTGAAATTTAAATTAAAAGAATATTCCAGAGATCATAAATGTCTAAGCATTAAAAAATTTCTTCTGGAGTGAGTTATTTTAACTATTTTGGGTGTAATATAAAGTATCAAAATTTTGTCAAATACTTACTAAACATAAAAAATAAAATGTTACTGGAAATGCACCTCTAAATGAGATGGGCAGGGGTGGGTGACGGCGTCTTATTAAAAGAGTCATCATCACCAATTCGAGTTTCACATCGACCCCTTGTTTGACTGGGGAGGTTTTGTGCTCCAGGGCAATACGTCCCTGCAAGATTGTTTATTGGTGAGAACTTCATGACTGAAACAGTGGAAAGAAGGGACAGCCACCAGGCTTTGACCTCAGGTTTCTTCTCAGGCAGAGGAGTTTGTATATAGGTATGTACTAAGAGCATGTACTGAAGTTGTCAAGAAAAATTTGGATCTATAAATTGTTCCCTCAAAATTCTCTGTCCGCACATCTCATGGAAAATCTCTGGACTCTCGGAGTTCACCCGTCAGTCTGAATCCTGCTCTTCTCTAAGAAAAAAAAAAAAAGAACTCCTTAATTAAATAAATTTGAAAGGTATTGCCTTAAGCAGAGTGAAATAGATTCTTTTCTGTGAGATTTTAAACATATTTCTTCAATACTTTAAATTGTTCTAGCAACTCCCAGAGAGACGTGGGTATGGTGGGCAGAATAACGGTCCCAGAGACGTCCACATCCTCGTCCCCAGACCAGTGAACACCCTACCTCACATGGCAAAAGGGACTTTGCAGATGTGATTAAGTTAAGGATCTTGTGATGGGGAGCTTACCCTGGATTATCCAGAGGGCCAGATGCAATCACGGGAATCCTTATGAGTCAAAGAGGGAGGTGGGAGGGAGTGAGAGTTAGAGAAACAGGTGTGGTGATGAAAGCAGAGGTGTGGGGGGGATGCGCTCTCTGGCTCTGAAGATGGCGGAGGGGGCCAGGAGCCAAGGAATGCAGGCAGCCTTAGAAGCTGGACAAGGCCAGGGAAGGGATTCTCCAGACAGAATGGAGCCCTGCCAACACTAGATTTTAGCCCCACAAAACCCATTTTGGATTTCTGATCTCCAGAAATGCAAGATGATAAATTAGTGTTTTAAGCCACTAAATTTGTCGTAACTTGTTATAGCAGCAATAGGAAACTTATTCAGGAGGGTAGAACGAGATGTAGCATTCCCAATTTTATTTGATCAGGGTCATCTTTTTGCCTCCTGAGTAAAGTGACCAGATGTCCAGTTTGCCAGCAGTACGGGGTTTCCCAGACAGTGGACTCTCATTTCTAAAACTGGAATAGTCCCACACTAATTGGGACAAGTTGGTTCACCCCTATTCCTGAACTATTAGTGATGTATATATCTCAACCTAAAACATACATGACAGAGAAGTAACAAGAAAAAACTTCAGAGAGTGGAAGAAGATGATACTTAACGTTTAAGATGCTACTATCTCAGCGTGGTAAGCTGTATATCCACCCGTATTGCCACACTTACCGCCTTCTCTACCTGCTTTTTAACTGTAGAGCCAACTTTAACTCCCTTTTGTCCCTTTTAGACCAAGGTCCTTTTTGTCCCTTGTTTTCTCTTCACTCACTGAGGCTTTACTCTCAGTAGAGCTCTGTATTAAGTGCTATGGGGAAATCCCAAGGAAAGTATTCAGTTCAGTCTTGCTCTGAATATAGTTCCACAAGGAGGCAAGAGACAGACAATGGAACAAAATACAGAAGCGTGCGAAACAGCCCAAATTGGCAGGAGTGAGAATAGCTGGGGTGAGCTCTGTGGGCTCCGAAGGTGGATTTGAATGTAGGTGAAGGGGAGAGCGACGATGTTAGGAAGTAGTTTCTAAAGTCATGGACACAGACCAGTAATTTTCCCCAAGACACAAAGGCCCTGGGGGTTTCCCTGACACCTTTCTAGCCATCTCTCTTGTATAAGAATTTATTATTTCCCCACAGGGAACCTGGGGTACAAACTTCTATGCAGAGGGCTCAGGAGGGTCACAAGGACAGCATCTATGAAGCCTTAAAGATCAAAAGTCTAGAGCAGGGGAACCCAAATGTTATGGATCATCGAAATCGCTGGGAAAGCTTTAAGAAAAAACAACAAATAACCACCAAGTAAATTTCTGTACTCTATCCCAGATTGCCACAAGCTTCCTAGGTGACCCTGACATGCAGAATGTAGGCTCCACTGATTTACGGCAATGTACCCCAACATCTATAGACTGCTTGACTTGTTAAATGCTCCAGGAAAGAAGGTTCTGTGGCCAGTTCAATGAGTTTGTAGGTGACTATATACGACGGCTTGTTCTTGATGGCTCACCACACAGGGTAGCTCATTGAGCCTTTGAGAAGTCATGCAGTAAAGATACCTGTGGAGTTTTGGTTAGTCCACCACTTCCCAAACTTACTGGCATACACATCTACATCTATAGGCAAATATAGCGCATTCTGTGGTATGCATTATAGGAAATACTGGGATAACACTCAGAGAAATGGCTGAGAAGAAGCGTGTGAGCTAAGCTTTGGGAGCCAAGGTCAGGGGAGTGCATGGGATAGTAGGGCAAACAGGCCTAACTGGTGGATACAAGTTTGTTGGTGGGAAAAGCCCAAGAGATTTAGGATAGGTCTTGGCAAAAAATGTTCTCTTATTCCTATATCCAAGTCTTAGGAAAGCTCTTTTGGCCAGGGGCAATTCTCTTAACCATGTTTGAACAAAAGTTCCCATTTTCTAGCCATGAAAGGCAGTGAATTGTTTATAATACCTCAGAATCTCTGAGAATAGAGATGAAAACATGATTATCCACTATAGCAAAATTCATCCTTGTAGGAAAAGCAGGGGCTTCCTTAAACTGGGATTGATGGAAGAGCTAAAGGGGAGGGAACATGAAGGTAGTGTTCTGAGAATAAGTACCCTTAGAATATCCTCAAAGAAAGGAAAAGTACCCGAACTGTGTTGTGAGAATGGCTTGACCATGGCTGTGAGCTGGTCAGAGGAGAGAAAGCAGAAGATAATTTAAGTGGGCCCTTCACCACGTGGAAAAGCCCTGGGGCCAGTCTGAGTTGCTGCTTTTATAAATGATGTTCAGCCAGAGCACAAGTGATGTTTCCAGATTTCCAGAAAACACGAAGCTCCCCCAGACGGTGAAATTCCAAGTTGATGGTGATACACAGCAGGAAGATCTTCACCAAGCTGGGTGAGGGGGCAGAAAAGAGGCAGCTGAGATTCAGCATGGTAAGAAAAAGGTAATAACTTTTGGGGAAACATAAAGTAAATGATGGTTATAAAAGATGATGGGCTCTGAGCTCTCGGCAACAGCCCAGAAAAGTGCTCCAAGCTTCACCCCAGGAGGTAGAGGCGGAGAGGGCCAGGGCCCGGCTATTCTCTCCTCTTACAGGGCTCTGCAAATTCTCTAAGGAGCATGTGGAAAACCTGCATGTAAGTATGGATAGCTGTGTCAAAATTATAAAATGGGAAATTATTTGTGATAGCTAGCTCACTTCCATTCTGTAAATAGCTCAAGATGACGGCAGGAAGGAGAATTAGCTAAAAATGTTAAGTAGAAGTTAGGAGTGGAGATGGTTCCCAGAGGAAAACCATCTGGAGTGCTTACTTAGCAGCATCTGGCAAGGCAGGGGACCCAGAGAACAGGCAGGCGGAAGGGGAGGCCCAAGGGCTGTGGCAAGACCCTAGACAGCGGGAGATTCGTGGCAGCCCGTGTTTCCGGCACTCAATCACTAACTGTTGGGAGAAAAAACCTAAATCCCACAAAACCTCAAGCAAGCCTCCTTGAGATAGAGCAGGCTCACAAACTACTTTGAACTTGAACTTTCATGATGAGCAACCATCCTTCTGCTTAGCTGCCGATGCACCCAGAAAAGCAGATGGGACCTGTCCTGTCCCTCATGTTCCATCCTTCACTACTGATGAGGGGCCAGGAGCCCGGGGGGCAGTGAGGTGGCGGGGGGGAGAGTGATGGCCTCCCCTGTCTCTCCACATTTCCTCTTCTGTCCTCTGGGTGAATGCTGACAAAGGGGTTTGCTGTAGGGGTGAGGTGCTCTGTAGAATGCGGTATCCATGACGATGATAAAACACCTCCTTGAGAAGACATTGCCTCTGCTTCAGTTCTTGGTCATCTCTAAGCAGCGGTGGGGACAAGACTATTAAGGAGCCTTAAGTATTTCGAAATGTGAACCTAACACAGTTGTGGTTTCCAGAAAGACTAATTGAGTTGTTGCATCTCCAGTGGAGTCAAAGTAAAAAAACATTTTCCTTCACTTGTATAAAATTGTTGTTTGTGTACTCCTGGAATATGAAAGAAAGAGCATGGAGCTCGGGGAGGTAGAATGAAATGAAGTTGCTAAGGGATGGTGGAGGCTTTGGAGTTAGGGACCAACCAAAAACCTAATCCTCCCCCTCCCCACAGAGAAAAGATCAAAGCTCAGAAGTTCATGAAAAGTGCCCTTTTTTTGGTCCAATTCCTTTCATACTTGAGTGAGATGGCATTTTTGAGGCTTAACAAAGGTATTTAGGGATACTTTAAAAGGCATCCATTGTAAAAGACGACCTAGGAGGGTCAAGAAATGGATTTTTCTGACTGTGGGTTAATCGGCCTCACATTCCTTGGGGACTTCTTGGGTCTGATTCCTTCCTGACCCTCCAAAGAAGCTGCCTGGAAGACAGACCCCTGGGCTCACCCCTGCTTCTGGGGAGACCTGAGGTTCCCCAAATTTCCACCAGCTGCAACAGGAAGCAAGCAGTCCATGGGGCTCATGGGTGTGGTCACCAAGACTTAAAAGGGTAGTAGCCTCCGCCAGGCACCACTGTTGGGGTGCACAAATGGAAATATCAGAACTTCTCTTTCTGTTTCTTTTTTTTGGTAGTGAGATAAATTAAGCTTTACTCTTATTTAATACACAGACTGACTGTGGGCTCCCCGTCATGTGGCCTTCTGAGGGCGTCGGGAAAGGTCCCCATGTGGAGTGGGGAGGCATGTTTAGTGTAACCCTAGCTTGTTTGTTCCCTTCCAGCGGTTTTGATTTATCTCAGCACATGTTTATGTATGTCTGGCTAAACAGACTCACTGATTATATTATTTAGTTCTAACTAAACTAATCCTTGCAAAATGGACCAGTGATTTCAAAAGATTCCTGCAAGAAACACAACTAAGGACGGAAGGCGATACATTAATCACACAAGCACAAATGAACAGTCAGGAAACGGCAGAGTGGACGATTATCTGCCCTCCTCATGCCAAGAGCTTTTCTGAAGCCAAACTACAAGGTAAAAGTAACAAACTAATCAGATCTGACAAGAAACGGGCCATAAGAATCTTGGAAACTTTAATAGGATGATTTGAAGTATAGATTTCAAACAGTTTTAGTTGCCTTGAGATATTCCCCAAAGGCTGCAGGGAGCCATGGCAATTAGCAAGAAAGTTAAAAGCATTGTGTTTTTGATCTGCAGTATGTCCTTTGGGTGACAGGAGAGAGGGTGACAAGGAGCCTCATGGATGTCTGTTGGGGGAGAGGGATGAGTCAAGGATGGTGCTGAGTGTTTCTTCCAGCCTGGGAGATGCGGTGGGGCGAGGGGGTGTACTTTAAGGGGCCACAAACTAAAATCGGCATCTGGGAGGAAGAGCCAGCACACAGATGAAGTCAGTCCTGAATTATGGGCACCTGGGTGAAGATGGTCACAGCAGCCTGTCTAGTAGGGCACTTCAAACCTCACCTTTCCTCCCCTGAGCTTCCCATTTTCCATGCAAATTCTGTTTCCTGTAATTAAGAATTGATGAAAAGACCCATCTTCCCAGAATAATAACCCAGTTAGGGATCCTGAGGGATGAATGGGCTCTGCCTTCAAAATGCAAACGTCTACTGAGCTGGCAGAAGTGATTCTCTATTCCCTTTAGTCAGAGCCACATTCTCTCTCTCTCAGGATTCCCTCTCCCCTTTGTGGCTGACCTCCAAGCCACTCCTTCTCCCCTACCCAAAGAATGAATTATTTGAAAATCAGGGTGGGAAAGCAGAGTCAGGCTTGGGTGCAGTAGGATTGGAGTGGAGGTTAGAAGGAGGAAGGGCTGAATTATCAGAGACATCCAAACTGGGAGGATCAATCACGATGAAATTTCCTAGCTCTATTGGACATTTTAAGGTGCTGAATAAGGACACACAAAAGCAATGGTAGTCAAAACAGGATGCAGATTCAGATCGCTTGAATACCTTACACTGAAGAATTACACTTGAAAAGCAGCATTTGGGCCAGGTGTGGCGGCTCATGCCTGTAATCCTAGCACTCTGGGAGGCCGAGGTGGGAGGATCATTTGAGCTCAGCAGTTCGAGACCAGCTTGAGCAAAAGCAAGACCCCATCTCTACCAAAAATAGAAAAATTAGCTGGGCATGGTGGTGCATGCCTGTAGTCCCAGCTGCTTGGGAGGCTGAGGCAGGAGGATTGCTTCAGCCCAGGAGTTTGAGGTGAGGTTGCTGTGAGCTAGGCTGACACCACGGCACTCTAGCCGGGGCAACAGAGTGAGACTCTGTCTCAAAAAAAAAAAAAAGAAAACAAAAGAAAAGCAGCATTTGATCATCATCAAATGCTTTTAAGTTTTTTTCATTCCTTGGCCTTGAAATAATTTATTGTTTCAGGTAAAGTGAAGAGAGATTGGTGGGGTGAACTATAAAACCTTTCAGCTTATTATCTCATCTTGTCTTAGATCCTCTAATCCACCACCCATCAGCATTAAGTAATCCATAACTCAGTTAATGACAATGGCAGAGATAAGGATAACCACCGAGCACAGATTATGTACCTAAGGTGGTGTACACCATTTATTGGATCCTCACAACAATCTTGCAAGAGAGGGTCTATGAATTCCATTTCACAGATGACAAAACTGAGGCACAGAAGATTTAAATAACTCACTCAAAGCTATTTGTCTAATAAGTAGCAGAGCTGCCATTGGGTCCAAGTTCACCAGACACTGGACAAAGCCAGTAATCTTTGCCTTCCTGCATCTGCCTTCACAACCTTGCCCTTGGCTCCCTAACGGCGGTGATTTCTCACTTACTTAAAACATTAAATAGGTCTCAATTTAAATCTCCACCTAGCTAGGGGAGTTACATTTCATCTTTTTTTTAATAAGACAAAAGGGACAGTCTTATGTGATAGAAAAATACCACATATTCATCAAAACGAAGACATATGTAGCTTTCATTTTTAGAGGGAATTCTACATATTTCAATGGAATTATATATTGATTTTGCTTTCATATTGATTTTACAGCCAGCTCTGAAAAGTGAATGAGTGTCTGATAATTTTCCTTACCAGAGCTAGGTGAAGCACATACTTGTGAAATCACTAGGGGGTGAATCATCTCCAAATCAATAGGTTAATTTTGGAGATCTGAGAGGTATTTTTGTCTCACTGCAGAAGAGCAACCATCCCTACAAACAACATCTATTTACATGGTTTCTTTAAACAAAGCTTATCCATCCCCTCACGGCTCCTTACATCTAATTAATGACTAGTGTCTCTCTCAATGGTAGATCATATCCAGGGATAATAATAATAAAGTGCATCTATGTAGTGCTTGCTTTTCTAAGTGCTTTATGCACAGTAATTTATCCTCTTATTGCAACAATGCTATGAAGTAGGCACCAATGTCAGCAGCAGCGGCAGCAGCAATAGCAGCAGTTGGAGTGTTTTAGGTTATTAAGTATGAAATGTCCAATTTCCTTAAGTACTGCTTGACAGTTGATGTCTCTGACATTTCACGTTGACACTTCTTGTTTTATGTTCATTGTGAAGGTACATCCTCAGTCTTTCAAATGCACATTTTGGCTTGTGACTACCTTGCAAATTTTTTTTAGAGCAATTTTTGTGAAACCATGGATAAGTAAAAAATTCGTGTTACTTTTTAATATGAGTTCCATCATGGAACCAATGCAGCACAGACAGCTGAAATATCAACAAAGTGTTTGGGAAGGAGGTGGCTAATGAATGCACAGTATGTCGATGGTTTGAGAAATTCTGTTCTGGTGATTTTTTTTTTTTTGAGACAGAGTCTCACTGTGTTACCCGCGCTAGAGTGCTGTGGCATTAGCTTAGCTCACAGCAACCTCAAATTCCTGGTCTCAAGCAATCTTCCTGTCTCAGCCTACCGAGTAGGTGGGACTACAGGCATGTGCCACCATGTCCGGCTAATTTTTTATTTTTTATTTTTTCAGTTAGCCAATTAATTTCTTTGTATTTTTAGTAGAGACGGGATCTCGCTCTTGCTCAGGCTGGTTTCGAACTCCTGACCTTGAGCGATACGCCTGCCTCGGCCTCCCAGAGTGCTAGGATTACAGGCGTGAGCCACCGAGCCCGGCCTGTTCTGGTGATTTTCATCTAGAAAATGAGCCACGTGGGCAACCTTAGACCAAGGTGGATAATGATGAGCTGAAAGCTGGAATGGGAGCAAATCCATCTCAACCTACATGTGGATTAGCAGCAAGGTTCGATGTTACTATTCCAACAATGTTGGACCATTTGAAACAAATCAGCATGATAAAGAAGCTGGATAGATGGGTTCCACATGAATTAAACAAGGGTCAGAAAAGAAATCGTCTCAAAGCTCGCCTTTCTTTGCTATCACGACATAAAGGGGAACCATTTCTCCACCATGTTGCTACATGTGATGAAAAATAGATTCTTTTTGACAATCACAAGCATTGGGCACAATGGTTGGATAAAGATGAAGCACTGAAACATAGTCCAAAACTGAATATTCATCAAAAAAAGCTAATGGTGTGTGTTTGGTGGTTCAGCGCTGCTATCATCCACTACAGCTTCATGGAACCTGGTCAGTCGAGTACAGCAGATGTCTACTGCAACCAACTGGACAAAATGATGAGGATGCTTGTGATTAAGCAGCCAAAACTGGTCAACAGAGACAGGCCAATCCTCTTGCAAGACAACACTCGACCACATGTCCCACAAACAATGCTGCTGAAACTACAGAGGCTGGACTTGGAAACTCTCTGTCATCCAGTGTATTCATCAGACCTTGCACCCACTGACTACACTTCTTTCAGGCTTTGCACCACTTCTTGCAAGGAAAAATACTCAATTCTCAACAAGCTGTGGAAAACGCCTTTGGAGATTTCATCGCCACTCGCTCTCCAGGCTTCTTCACTGCTGGCGTAAACAAGCTAGTGTTAAGATGGCAAAACTGTGTCGATAGTTTAGGCGCCTACTTTGATTAATTGTGCTGCTTCTTGTTTGAGGATATAATAAACTATACTTTTGATTAGAAATCAGACATTTCATGTTTAATGACCCCCCCAAATACATTCAGGAAAGCAAGGCAAAAAGAGATTAAGTGGCTTGTCTAAACCTCCCACTTGGGACGTGGCAGGGCTGGACTGGCCAGTCTGGCCCAGAGTCAGCCGCAGAGCCCTGCGCGTCAGCCAGCCACACTGACTGCTATGCACAGGCGACAAACATCAATTAGTAAAAATGCTTTTTGAATTATTGCCCACTTTAATATGGAGATTAAGCAGTTTTTATTCTCTCACGAGAATAAATTTTTTAAAAACAACAAAGCATTTCGAACACATAGCCGAAACAGAAGATAATATAACTAACACCTATATGGCTACCACCAAGAGGGGACCTTTTTTTTTTCCAGCAAGTTGTAATCTTTTTGCTGGTGGATTATTCTTAATATTTTTCCCTCAACTAGAGGGAGGGAAAGCCCTCTTTGTTTTCAACTCCCTCTCTTCTGCCTCCACTTCAGAAGGTCATGTGTTTTCATGTCTTCCATGTTTTTATATAATGCTTCTGCCTCATGGTATGAGTGTGCATGCATTAATGTTATATTCTTTAGACAAGAGTATTTTAAACTTCATATACAAGGTGTCATACTGCACAGATCCTTCTGCAACTCTGCATTCAACTTCCTGCTTTCAAGATTTATCTAGTTTAGTCACGAAGTTGTTGACATGAATATTTTATATGTTCATGTTTGCTGTTGATGGACATTTAAGTTTTTTCCACTTTCTGCAGGCAAAAAAGTCCACAGACGTGTCTCCTTGTGCACACACACAGCAGCCTGCCTGGTTCTATACCTAGACCTTGACTGCCAAGTCCTGTCGCCAGGGCTGCCAATTACTCTCCAGCGAGACTGCACTAATTTTCACTCCCAGCAGCAATGTATGAGTTCCTGTGGTTCCACATCCTCATCAACACCTCAAGTCATCCAAGTTTTTAATTTCTGCCAGTCTGATAGGTACAAAATGGTATCTTGTTTTAATATGCATTTCCCCGATTGCTAGTGAGATTCAATATATTTTCGTGTTTATTGGGCATTGTGGTTTTTCTCTTCTGTGAATTGCTTGTTCATATAATTTATTCATTTTTTTTCAGTTGGATTCTGTCTTTTTCTTGTCAATTTGTAGGAGTTTTTATATATTGTGGATTCTAATTGTCTGCAGATCACGTGAGTTACAACTATCTCCCCTCAGTCTGTAACATTACTTTTTAAAATTAATTACAGTGTCTTTAGTCACACAGAAAATTTAAATTTTAACACAGTCAAATTTATTAATATCAGTCTTTTCTTTGATGGTTGGTGGTTTTTGTATCTCATTTTAAAAATTCCTTTCCTGCCATGAGGTGATTAAAGAATCTCATATATTTTCCAGAAGTTTTAAGGTTTTGCTTTTCACATTTAGGTCTTTAACCTACTTGGAAATTATTGGTACCTATTATTTGAGGTTGGGAATCTTTTTCTCTCCACAATTTAGTCTATTCATCGAATAGTTCATTCTTCCTATACTGAAATGGTAGGCCTCTTTTTTTCTTATTAAGTTTCCATATTGCAGAGACCTGTTTCTGAGATTTTTATTCTGCTTCATTGCTGTATTTCGGTATCAATACCACATTTTCTTAATTGGTGTAACTCGTAATAAGTCACAATAGACCCAAGAGAAATCCCCCACACATACTTTATTCTGCTTAGAGATTGTCTTCAGTATTCTTCCATATGAATTTCAGTATCATTTGATCAAATGCCATGCAGGTCCTATATTAATCTGAGATAAACTGATATCTTTACGATATTGAACCTTCCCATCCATTAACATATCTCTCCATTTAGTCAGATCTTCTTCTGTGTACTTCAATAATGTTTATAGTCCTCACCATAAAGCTCTTGCATATCTTTCATCAGATTTACTTCTTAGGTACCTTAGTTTGGTGCTACTGTTAGTGCCATTTTTTTTCTATTACAGTTTCTAAACAGTTATTAATGATGCATAGGAACCCAACTGGTTCCTGTATATTTATCTCCAATTAAGAAATTTTGTTGAGCTCTGTTTCTAGTTATAATATAGTTTATGTAGCATCTCTTGGATTTTTTTCTTAATGTGCACAACACTGCCTGCACAAAATGATTGTTTTCTTCCACCTCCTATTTCTTTTTCTTGCTTTATTACACTGGTGGGAGCATCCCGCACAGTGTTGAATAGTAACAGTGCTATTTAACGTCCCTGTTTTGTTCCTAACTTTAACAGGATTGCTTCTAAATTTCCCCACTGAGTATGATGTTTGCTGTGGGTTTTTGATGGGTGCCACCTAACAAGTTAAGGAATCTTCCTTCTATTCCCATCTTGCTAAGGCTTTGTTTGCTTTTAAGTAGAAATGTGTATCCAACTTTATCAAACACTATCTTTGTGCCTATTGAGATGATCATATCTCTTCTAATATGTGAATTTAATCAATTATTAGAAATCTTTTTGATTTAAATCATCATCGCATTCCCAGGACAAGCCCTATTTGTCATGATGCATTAATACTTAATATACCAGTGAATTCTATTAACAAATATTGTATTTAGCATTTTGCAACTATGCTCAAAAGTGAGATTGGTCTATAACCATTTCCTTGTACTGTCCTTGTCTAATTTTGATGTCAGAGTAAACTAACCCCATAAAATGGATTAGGTAGCTTTCTCTCTTTTTCTGTTTTCTGAGACCGGTTTTTGATGGTTTTAGTTAACTCACCTATAAAGCCATTTGTGTCTAGTGCATATTTTGAGAGTGGGGTGGGGTGAGAAATCGATTTCTTTAATGTTTACTCAGGTATAGAAGGGGAATCATCCTCTAAAACAACACACACTTACGATATTTCGTTTAACAACTACCTTAAACTCCCCAGGTTGTTTTTCTTTCCCTAGAGCATCCACAAAGTAGTTGTTCTGAATCGTAGATCACTCTCATCCTCCACTGGTAAAATTTTCAATACCATCCTCCTCGTTTTATTTTAAGAAGGGAGACCGAGGAGTTGCGTCTCAGAATATTTTCCTTCTTTAATACTTTTATTAAAACATTTTTACATGAATACTAAGAAAAGTCAGAAAAGACAGATAAACAAAAGGAAGAAAATGAGAGCGGTCCCAGTACAGTCCCAGCATGCTTCCTGGTTGGCACACACATATCCTCCCAAATACTGTCCCAGGCGTATGCACTTTAACATCCACAAACACGGGATCAACAAACACTATTTTATCATCTGCTTTCTCACTCAACATTCTGAGGATGTCTTTCCAGGCCAACAAATGTACTACATCATCATTTTTTGATGACAGCATATGCCACCATTTCTTCTCCCAGTCCCCAATTTCAAACTATTTCCAGGTTTTGCTATAAAGTGTCTGCAGAAAGTAACAAATAACCCAACACCAGGCTGCCTGTTGGGGGAAAGGGTGTCTAAAAGTGTCTGTTGGCACATGGTAGGATTCCTGTCTAATGCTCCTTCTTAAGCCAGGAGACACCGAGGAGGAGTCCTGTGAACAGATCTCAGGTTCTGCCCAGCCCCAGCCCTCCTTCCCCCCGCCGAGGCCGGCTTGTCCAATGTCAGTCAAATGCCAACATGCTGAAGCTAGAAGGCAAAAAGCAGCTCGCCCTTTCACAAGGATGGCTTTGCCCTAACCTTTCTGGCTGCAGACAGCCAGGGATGAGAGCCCAGCAGTACCTGAAATCAAGTTGGCTCTTCCTGGGGTGGTGCCATGGCTGCCAATCATGCCCTGACCTTCTCATACCTGTAGCCGAATCAGGCGGACCCCTGCCCAGTGGAGAAGGCACAGCTGACAGGTTGTTTATTGCAGCTGAAGGCCTGCTCCTATCGTAAGCCTCTGGCCAACCCTCATGTCCCGCTAGTCACGGAGGGTGGCGCCCAGCTCCAACGCAGCCCTGTCCCCGTGCTGCCCTGTGATTGGTTCTCTGCTTTCCGCACCTGGGGCTGAACTCTCAGCAACTGATGCTCAGAAGCTTTGTGTATGCTTACGAGTAGCACAGTGCCTGCTTTGAAGATGTTGTTCCATTTGTGTCTAGTAAATGAATGACTGAATGATTTAATGTGTTCTGTCTGGTTCTCTGGGGCCCAGATTCGATCTGTTCAGGACTCACACCCAGAAGGAGGTGTGTGTCCACCAAGTGCAGGTTGAACTGAATGCACTCAAACGCCTTCTGAACTCAGCAGAAGGCCCACCCCTTGCCTTCCACGCGGAACCACCTGCTGGGCCCACTCGGGCTCTGCCTGCCTTCCCAACAGCAGCAAGTGGGCCCTGAGGGCCAGACGCATTGCCCACCATGCCCTCAGTGCCCGGTTCAGCAGGAACCCGCTCTCCATGGCAGCAGCACCCCTCCCTCCTGCCACCCCCGGAGCCTCCCCTTTCACGCTGCTTCACCCTCACAAGCTATTTTAATACTCAGGAATTGTTGGGCATCGGAATAGCACAGTGTGATCCCCTCGCTGCTGCTCCCAAACTGTTCTCCACCACGGCAGGCACCCAAAACCCCAGGCTCGGGCCACCAGACTGCTAACAAGGACGCTGGTAGGATGCCACGTGCAGAGCAGTGGGAGCATGCCAACACTGTAATATGTGAAATTAGTAAAAGACTGATGCAACAAAAATGTCAGTCGTTGGAATTCTTCAATTTTTGGAGCATAGATACGGAACATACGATGTTAAAAAGTAGGCGATAAGCTAGAACAAACTGCAGTCTATATTGGAAAAAATAAACAAAACGTGGCCTGTAGCAGTGGGTATTTAAGCCTAAAGGCCAGGCTACTAGAAGGTGCTCTAATTAATTAATACAGCAACACATAAAACCTCAGCTTAGTGAGCTTAAAACAAACAAACAGACAAACTGACTGTTAGCTGTACTAGAGGGGTCAGAACACAGGAGGGAGAAGAAACCAGAAGGTCCTGCTGGATGGGAGATGATCTGGCAGACAGCGCTACGTCTTGCTCAATGTTCTACTTAATTTTTTTTTTTAGTGAAATACGAATTTTGTACAATGACTTTTTGGATTTCAGTCAATGTGAACGTGGAACAGCAGGAAAGGGGCACATGTGATATATTGCTTATAATTTCCCTTACGTGTATGCTGTAGTAAAATTGGCTTTGTTTATGTATTTGAGATCTGAGACATGAGTCAAGCCATATTTGGGATACCTGCCGGTGCATGGTCAGTATCTGGCCTGTGGAATGACAGTGTTGAAGGATCTAGATGGGAGGTGGTACTGTAAGGTCCCTCAAGGTTGGGGCTCTCAGATCTGCTGGGACCCCAACTGTGAGGGGGCCATTCTGAGTCCAGGGGAGTCCCAGTGACACCACTCAACTAGCTGTGGAGGATTGAGTTCCTGGAAGTTGCCCAAAAATGTGTCTTTCTCTGAAACTTCCTTTCTAAATTAAACTCTCCCCATACTTGTCTCTAAGGCAGTAAATAGCTCAGAATAAAATTTTTTTATGCTTCATGGTCATATAAAACAGTACCACCAAAAGGTTTTACTGCTTTCCAACCAAGTCTCCAGGAGTGGTCACTCAAAGACGATGCTGAGAATGGCTGTCCTGCACAGTCAAGGTCGTGTCCCTTTGCTCCTGAAACACAGGGAAAACCAGAGAGCTGGGCCCTGGTCCTGACTCGCTGCTGAGCCGGCCGCAGGCGTGGGGAGCCCCAGTCACGCCGTGCCACCCCCAGCCTGCCTGCTCGGTGCCCACGGGCCCACTCTCTGCTTTCTGCTCTTTCAGTCTGTTAAGTGAGGAGGCACACTAGATGATTCTGCTAATTTGTTTTATATTCTCAACTTAATAGTAACCCTTTAAGTATCAGAAATTGATTTTTCTTTTTTTAATGCATGAAAAAACAGCGCTGGGTGCCTGTGGGACGGGTCACCAGCTTCCCCCTCTCCCATGCAGGTTCCCCTGTCACCGACCAACCACTCTCTCTGTCTTCTTGCTCTTGAGAAACGAATGCCTCCTGCTTTTCCCTTGCCCTGAAACACCTGGGCCTTGACCTCGGAGCCTCCAGCTTTCCTTTTCTGTGGCTTCCCTCCAAAATGCTGCCCAGCCACAGAGCAGGCGGTCGTGCTGGCCATCCCCTCGGCTTCTTCCTGTGCTGGCTGTGGCGCCCACCGGCCAAACCGCAGACTGCCAGCCCCACCAGGCCCCTGGCCTGGGAAGCCGCCTGTGCTGACGCAGCTGCGTGTGGCAGTTGTGTCTGAAACCTTAAGGCCAGCCGTTGCCTGGCCTTATATCCCCGTTGCCCCACCTCTCTGCCCCAAAGAGAAGGCAGCGTGTCCTCTCCCTGGTCTCACCCCGTTTTGCTCTGTGTATCTTCTCTCCAGACCCAGGCACGTCCCGCTGCCCTCCCTCCCTGCATCCTCTGAACAAGTCCCCACAGCAGGGCCTAGCCAAGCAACTCCCACCTGGCTTCATTTGATTGTTCCCTGGCACTTGCAGGAGCGGGGACCCTGACTGCCACGTTCACCGCGGCATCCCCGACACGCGGTGGGAACTCAAGAATACCTTCGAACCTCAAAGAATAAACAGTGACCGATCAGCCCAGGAAGAGGCCTGACGAGGAAACGGTAGGACAGAGGAGCTGTGCTTTTGTTCTTCCCTGGTTTTCATCCCAAGCTCGATGGCAACTGCTCTCACCAAGGTCACCAAATGGTCTTTCAGTTGCTCCTAAGAGATGGGAGGGCATTTTCGGTTGTCACAGCACATGAGTGGGGGGTTCTGCAGGTTGTAGTGGGGGGAGTAGATATGTAACTACCCTTAATCCCCGACAGAGAACGCCAAAGGCACCCCTGAGACACACTTCCTGGTCCTTGGCTTACCTGGCCGCTAGCAGCATGGACCCTCTCCTGGCCCTTCTCGGCCTCCTCCAGGGCTTCTCTGCTCTGTCTGTGCCTTAAATCTGGGTGTTCTGAGTTCACGCAGGGCCCTCTCCTCTCTGATTACATACTCCCCCTGAGCATGAGATGCCACCCCTGCCCACGTGCTGAGCCTGCCCACCAGGTCCTTTCTCCAACCCCCCTGAGACCCTCTCCTTGTATTCTGCAGTACTCTGCCCCCCGTCCCACATTCAGACAAGAATCTGGGAGCCACCCTTGCCTTATTTCTCGACCTCACCTCGCTCATCTGTGGGGCCTCAGACTGTCTACTCAGCTTCCTTAATACCTTGAAACGCACCTACCTTCCTCTACCTCACTCACCCTACCTTGGTACAGAGCCCCTCATCTCTGCCTGGAACACTCGTCTGTCTCCTTCCTCATCTCTCTGCCCCAGCTTCCATTCTATTCTCCACACTGGGCCGAGAACAGGCTTTGCTGATGCTTCTTCTCCAGTAAGATCCTCAACTGGATTCCCACACCCTTCAAGACAAAGTCCAGACTGCTTAGCAAGGCGCGCCAGGCCACAGAGCTGATCATCTATCTTCTGCTCACCCTCACAAACCCCAGCCCTGACTCCAGGCCACATGCAGGTCTCACCTGCACCAGCTCTCTCATGCCCGGGCCCCTCTGTGCCTTTGCATGTTCTGTCCCTGGGCTTGGACCCTGGATCCCCTCTCACCCCGTCCCAGCTCCATTCCTACTCAACCTCCAGTGCTTCCCTTGAAGGACTTCTAACTGCTGGACAATTTCCCTGTGCAGTCACTTCCCTCTAGTACACTCTCATCACCCAGTCGAGCAATCAATCACCCTGTAGCTGGATGGGCACTTTTATCTCTCATCAGGCTGTGAACTCCTTGAGGGCAGGAACCATGGTTTATTCTCCCAGCAACTGCAGCCAGGGATTGATACAGAGAATGTCCATTGCGTGCGTGAATGGCTCTCAGTCTCCACATTTTATTGAAATGCAGTCACACTCATGTCAGGAGTAATAATGACAACCAGAGCTGGCACGTCCTCGGACCCTGAAGACTGCTTCCTCCAATCAGGGGCATGAGGTCCCCCACAGTGCCCTTCCCCACCTGGGCGTGGTCACCACATCACCCCCTGGGCTGACCTGTCACTTTTCTTTCTCATGTTATTATTTATCTATTTATTTATTTTCAAAGTAATACAGGTACATTATTTTAAAAGTCAAATCACTCTATAAAGCTTACGGTAAATGCAGCATCCTCCAGCCCACCTCTGATGCTGGCTCCTTAGAGACTAATTATTTTAGCTGTTTCAATGAATAATTATCTCTGTATATTGAAATTACATGCTTACACTGTTCTTGGTTTTAATTTGCTTTTAACTTCCTACTATAGAAGGTGAAAATTTAGCTCTCTTTCCTATTCATTTCTCCTGCCACCTTCCAATTTGGTTAAATCCAACGTCAGCAATTGCATTCCTGTGATTTAGATGTCGCTCACAGCTGAGTCACATAGTGTTCTATGACTTCCATGCCTGCATTTCCTTTCTTATTCATCTTGTTTTCCCAGGAGTTAAAGGCTGCTCGTTTACCTCTTGTTTAGTTTTCTGTCTACTGCTAATTCACTCCCAAAGTTCCAGGCAGAATAGGAAGTTCTTCTCAAAGGTTCAAACACATCGACTAATCTACCGCTTCGATTTTTTTCCTTGGAGACACCTCCGGGAGCTGCTGTCCTTCGGCTCGAGTCTGGGCACGTCTCCCTCCATGCCCGGTGCAGGCTGCCATCCTGGGTTCTCCTCCATTCTTCCACCTTCTCTCCTGCGTGGTCTCCTGCTGCCTGGATCTCACAGCTCCTCCTCCTCACTCACTCCTCGTTTTAGTGGAGCACTTTGTCTAGCACAGGCCTCAGCAAACCACCTTAAAGGGCCAGAAATTAAATGGGCCAAAGGCAAGATAGACAATACTTTGTAGGTACTTATATAACCATGTAAGGTATAGCCATTTAAACAAGAAACCACAAAAACAGGTGGCAGGACTCATTTGGCCTGGGGGCCTCAGTTGGCAGCCTCCTGATTAAGCAGCTATTTAAGGAAGGGGACATGGTAAGGTCATTTTGGGGGATCTAACATGTCATACCGTGGCTCAATTCCACTCACACGCTTGATGGATGGTTTGTCGGGTCCAGAACTCTCTATGTTGGAAATTATTTGCCTTGAGAATTCAAAGGCATTGCACTACTGTTGTCTAGCGCTCAATGTTGCTATTTAGAAAACTAGCACATTGGTGAGGGCCTGGTTTTTATTTCTGGAAGCTTTTAAGATTTGTGCTTCAGGACCAGTCTCCAAGAATGGCTACAAGACTTGGAGTTTCCACTGCCTTCCTCCCTCTAGCGCCTGAAGGGCCTCTGGGGGAATGAGAGGGCCCAAGGCAGAGGACATGGAGAGGAGCTTCTGAGCCTGAGATGCTCCTTGGGAAGGGCAGACTCCAAGGATGAGGCAGAGAGCTGGACCAGAGAGATGGGGAGGATGGGGGGCAAGTCAGGAGGAGGAGCTGCTTCTGGAACATGGTCAAGAGGGACAGGGGACCCTGGTGAAGAGGGGCTGCCATCCAGGTGGAGGGGCCCAAGAAAGCTAGGGCAGCGATGACCGGCAGACTGGCTGCAGCCCACGTGACTCTCAAGAGAATGGGCCTGTCCTGCAGTACCCCTGCCACAGACCCCCCACTTCCTGAACCATCTGACCGGCAGCTCTTAGCTCCTGCCTAGGCTTGGTTCTGCCTGCACAATGTCTCACTCCTAATTACCACCTGCCTTCAACCCTCTTCATCCTTTGCTCAGCCTCAGATGCTCTCACTGGGTTATGACAATTTGGTAGAGCTATTTTTATGCAAAGCTTGTTTTTTAACAATAAAGCAAAACGAAACACCAAGGATGGCTGGAAACAGACCTCTTCACCCATCCCTGGCCTCAGCCCATCACTGACTTCACTCCTGGGGGTGGGGGTGTTTGGTAACAGTCTTTGCACCTACCACGCTCGCTGGTCTTAGGATGTGCTGTCCATCATTCTTGGCACACACCTGCTTTCTCCCAGAGTCTACTCCTACCTCAGTCATTCTGCTTGTCATTCTCCGATCTCTCCTTTAAAAATCACAGTGGTCACATTCACTTGCAAATAGTAAGGAAAGACGGCTTTCCCTAATAAGGGAACTAAATAAGGGAATTTTACTGCTTTCCACTTGACAACTAAGAAAGAAGGGTCTTGTTTTCTTAAATGGGGGAGGAGATTTTCTGGAAGGGTGAAAAAGCATAGTCAGTATATAGTCTGTGTCACTTAACAATAGGGATATGTTCTGAGAAATGTGTCACTGGGTGATTTTGCTGTCGTGTGAACTTAATAGAGTGTACTCACACAAACCTAGATGGTAGAGCCTACGGCACACTTAGACTCTATGCTATAGCCTATTGCTCCTAGGCCACGAACCTGTACAGCATGTTACAGTACTGCTGGAAGTCGCTCTGGGTGAGTCAGGGAGCGAGTGGTGAGTGAAAGTGAGGGCCTAGGGCATCGCTGTACATCACTGTAGACTTTATAAACACTGTACACTTGGGCTACACTAACTTTATACAAAGTGTTTTTGTTTCTTCAATAATAAATTAACCTTAGCTTACTACAATCTTTTTGCTTTATAAACTTTTTAATTTTTTGTAACTTTTGGACTTTTTTGTAATAACATTAGTTTAAAACACACAGTGTGAAGCTATACAAATTTTTTTTATATATCATTATTCTACAAGACTTTTTCTGTTTTTAAAATTTTTAATTTTTTAACTTTTTAAACTTTTTTCTTAAAAACTAAGACACTAACACACACATTAGCCTAGGCCTGCATAGGGTCAGGATCATCAAGACATCACCAAGTGATAGGAATTTTTCATCTCATGGGAACACCTTATATATGGGGTCAATCATTGAGCAAAATGTTGTTATAGGGTACCTGACTATATGTTATATCTGAAAAGGGGTAAAAATAAACAATTTTTAGAACAATATAAACCAAAAAAGTAAATGAAGATAGCCAAATTCCTGGCTGATGGGGAATACCAGGCATTAAGGGTGATTGGGGCTGATATAAAACTGGGTTAAAAACTCCGATAAAAATGAATCTAGACAGTGAGCACTTCTTTTTCCTACAAGCTTCCTGATAGGCCTATTATTTGGTAGGCAAGAGCAGAATGGGGTGAAGGCAGAAAGGCAGGAAAGAATATGGGGCCACCACATAATCTCTTATTTTCACTTGCAATATGCACAAGGAATTCTCAAATAAAATTTGGAAATAGACACACACTTGATACTTTTTTTTTTTGGAATGATGGACTCATGTTGGTGGTAGTAAGCCAATGCTTCCTAAAAGCTAATAATCCTGTTATAACAGATTTCTCAATGTTCTTTTTTTTTTGTTTCCTAATTTTAAAAGCAATAATAATACAAAGCCAATCTATATAAATGGAAATGTGGAAAGTGAAGGTCACTCATATTTGGGATGGAGTCAAGGAAAGAGGAAGGGTCACAGAGGGAGTGAGGGTCAGAGCTGCCAGGGGCCCACACTGCTGGCCCCGCTTCAGGACAGAGAGGACGGCTGTGTCCACAACCCAGCCCGCAGGTCCAGACAGCCTGGGAGGCTCCAGTGCCCTGGGCCAGCCTGTCAGCCTCACATCTATAAGCTCATCACCCACCTGAGGGCCAGGCCAGGTGGGCTTGGAAGCGGGGCTGGTGAAGGGTGGAGTCTCCAGAGAAGGGGCCGTGAGAGGGCCGGGGAGGACTGTTCTGGGGGAGGAGGAGCCCAGGGAACCAAGGGACGAGCAAGCTTAAGGAGGAGGATGGAGGGAACCAGGCCAAGGCTGCGGGAGGGCGGGCAGTCGAACAGGCCACCGAATTTCACTTGGTTTCTGCTTGGAAAGCACGTTCCCTGCTCAAGGCCCCATGGACTCACCGAGGGAAAATCCGGAAGAGTACGAAGAAGGAAGTTTCTATACACTCATCACATACAGTGGCTTATTTTCTTTGAGCGTGAAAAAAATTTTTTAAGTGTTTACGTGTGTGAATGTGAGGGGAGATCTCTCCCCTCCTCCACATACAAAGGGGGGTGCGTGTGCGTGTGCACGTACGTTCATGAATAGACACACATACAGCAACACTGCTACCACAGGTGGCTGAGCCCTTGTTGCACAACATTATAATGTGAACATTTCTCTATATCATCGAATGTTCTTCAATTAGCTTTTCTTAATAGCTGAATAATATCCCATGTGGGGAAATGTCATTGTGTCTTTCGTTGTTCAGTAAAAACATGTGTGACTGAATAATAAAGCGGCTTATTGAGGTTGGGTATTTAGTTTTGTTTCTGCTCTCCTCCCCTTTTGGGTAGTTTTATTTATTTATTTCTGTTTATTTAGTTTTTAGGGAAGACAGTTTTAAATAGTGACAATCTTCCACTTCTTCTGTGACTGTGATATTTTAACACTCTGAATCTGTTTCGTCGTCTGTAAACTGGGAAGAATAATACCTGCTTTATCCACATCACAGGTTTGCTGTGAGAACACATGTGTGGGATATTTCATTGCTGTTCTGACTTCACAGTTGTTTAATTCTGAGTGACTTGGTGGCTGGCATGGCCACCAGCAGAGTTGGGAAAAGGTGGTGGCGTGGATGTGGCTGTACTGAAGTGTCTCTGGGACAGTGGGGAGGAGAGGCTGGGCCTTTGGAAGGCAGGATTCCTGCTCAGGAAAGAGGGCTGGGCTGGACCACAGCTTTGGGAATCTTTAGCTTCTTAAACAACTGTCACTGTAAGAATGAATGGTCTTTTCCAAAAGAAAGTATTTTGTCAGAAAAGAACAAGGCAAGGTTGGGGACACAGGAAAAAGATATTGATGAGGGATGCAAGAATAATAACTGAGGAAGGTGCAGGGAAACCAAGACTGTACAGTCAAAGACCTTAAAAAGAAATAAAAAAGAGTCAAGAAAATTCAGGTTTAATTCCCATCAGGTACCGCTCTGGGCTCCCTAAAGGTTGACCCTGTATATGCTTAGCTCTGCCTACCCTGTTTGACTGAGATTGAATCAGTGTATTATGAAGTTAAATCCTAAAGGTAGAGAGGCCTACCACAGATGAACACATTTGCAAATTTCTACAGAATTAAAAAGAATCAATCTAAAGAAAGATAAAACATAATTAGAGAATCAGAGGTCAATAGAGCTTTTCCTGAAGCTAGTAGCTATTTAAGTTCAAAGTAAATTAACCTTTGCAATTGTCACCGGGCATCTGTAAAACCTACCAAATGCCTCTCAAGTATCAAAATAAGGTAATAATCTTCCGAGGGCTCCACGTAGGACTCTTCTGACTGAGAAAGGGGAGTGGGCCCGACGCAAGGAAGGGGGCTGCTGGGTAGAGCGCTGGTGTGCATCTGTGATGGGCTGACCTCTGAAAGACGTGCCCAGGATGGAGAACCTGAGAAGGGAAAGCAGGTGAGGGAAGGAAGGGGCAAGAACACAGTAGAAGGTTCCAGAAGGAAAAAGAGCAAAAGTCATTTTGATACCTTAACACTCGGAATAACTCTGATCCTTTTTTTTTTTTTTTTAATTACATATGTTCTTGGAAAAGGATAGAAAATTCAGAGGATCTGGCCTCTAGTTCTGATTCTCACACTGCCTGGCAGTGCAGCCAAATGTTTTTAGCATCCCCTGGTAAACATTTCAGAAGTGAGACTCTCATTCTCTTATAAAACCCCCCTCTCTCTAAATAAAGCTCTCTTGCGTCTTTCCAGATTGCTTTCGGATTGCGCCCTTTCCTTTGCAAGAGTGCATCTTCTCTTAGGGCTCAACCTCATTTTGTTCTTTGTACTGTTTTCACATAACCTACCACGAGCTTGCACTCCTTTGGTCAAAAATAATGTTACTAAAAAGCAGTAACTAGGCGACAACACTGGAAATCCAAACCCGAGTCGTCTAGCTCTGAATCTCAAGATCTTCCCACTGTGCTGCATTCTTACCTTTGAGTCCTCTCAAGCTCTACTGTCACCGTGTCCTGGGGATTCTACATCTGAAATGATTCTAAATGTTGGGGTAGAAAAAAAGGGCTTGGGCCCAGCCTAAGTATACTCTGAAAAATGGAACATTTGTCTTTGGCACCTCTCTTAACCCTGTTTTTCAATCTTTCTTCTCTCACCAGGCCCCCATGACCTAGAAGAAGCCCACAGCTGCTGCGTCCTTCCAGGGCCTTCCTCCTGAAGGCAGCAGCTTTGTGCCAGCTCTGCTCATCTTCTCTCCCAAACCACCCTTCATGGCCCCCATTCTGGAGCCCAAGTCAGCCAGTCTTCACCCATGTGTCATTGGGCTAACGCAGGAATGTCTGCAGCTTGAAACTGGGCCTTGCAAGAGGCTATAATGTCCTGACCGAACAGAGGCGGCCCAGTAGTCTGGGTTCTGGGCATGGTAGGAGCTGAGTGGGGGAATGCAGTGGCATCCACCAATCTAACTACGGAGTCTGCCTGGTATAAGATAAGAGTCTTTGGACTTAGCCTGGCTTCATTTCCACTGACAAGCTGAGCAAGTTACTTAACCTCTCTGTGCCTCAGTTTCCTGGGGCTATTCATTGCTGTGGTCCCCAACCCTCGGTCTGCGGCCTGTTAGGAACCAGGCCACACATCACTGCCTGAGCTCTGTCCCCCTCTTCCCCGACCGCCATCTGTGAAAAAATTGTCTTCCATGAAACTGGTCCCTGGTGCCAAAAAGGTTGGGGACCGCTGATTTATAGTACGTAGCCCAGAAGGTTAGTATAAGGGTTAACTACCATATAAACAAAGAACCCAGTTCCTAATACAGAGTAAGTGCTAACTGATATAAAATAAATACATATTTAAAATATCACTATTATTTTGCATTCAGGACCAGCCCTCTGGGGCTGGACTCTGGCTGGCAAAGACAGTCCTCGGGGTTTCTCATCTTGTTTTGCCATAATTTCTTAAATCCTAGTTTTTCTAACTTACAATCCCCAATCTCAGTCTTCTCTCTCTCTTACTTTCTCCATCTTATCCAAAGGAAACCAAGGAACCAGGACTCAAATGTGGCAGGAAAGAGCCGCCGCAGAGGCCTGCCCTGCAGACGGCCCCCATCGCCTCCCTCCCAGCCCTATCCCTCATTTGCCCACCTTCCCCACATAACCCACGGGCCTGAATCAGGAACGTGGGACATGCTTGCGTGCCCAGCAGCAGCTCTTTACAGAATTCCCTCCTCATGTGAAACTGGATGCCTCCACTATAAAAATATCAACTGGGAGTCTCCACAGAGCTACATGTCGCTAAAACGCTTCCCTTCAGGGCCAGAACAGTTTGACAGAAAGCATATTTCACTTTTGAAACAGAACCTAGAAGCCAGTGGCTGCCCCTGTGGTTTTTCAACAGTTTAAAGCAGTATCAGACACCACCAAAAGCATCTCCTTTTTTTTTCTTCCTGGAGAACAGAGTTAGAAAATACTGGTTTCTATTAGGGTGTGTCTAGCACTTTCTGTGCTGCCAAGTCTTCCATTTTTATAGTCTGCACACTGGTAGATTTTCCATGAACAGGCTCAAATTTATTCCCAGGCAGCGATGTTTAGGAAACCCAATATGAACATGAAGACTGTTCTAAAGCAGCCTCAGAATTTGTGCCATGCGGTCGCCTAAAAAGAGCATTTCAGATATACGATACAATAACATATTTTTCCAGCATACCTTAATCTATATGGGGAGAAAAGGGTATTTGCTCTCCTTATATGATTTTTCGGATTGAGTTGTTAGAGGACACTTGTCTTTTACATCCTTCTCCTCTATCCTTTTGTGTCTACACTGATATAGAAAACAGCCCAAACACCCACCTACACAGGCATTTTACATAAAGAGTTGGAAGCCAAGTGACTGAAAAAACAAAACAAAATGGTTTATATAGTGACTTTATAGAGATTTACATGTGAATTCAAACTCCGGAGGAAAATGAACCAGTTAGAGAAATGTGCTAATGGAAAGTGTGACTATAATTTGGCTTTGCTGACAAATGGAAACGCAGGTGCTGTATCTTTTTAAGAGAGAAAAAAAGGAGAAACTAGAGCTTTGTGTGTACGTACTCACATGTATTTTCTCTCCACCTCTGGAAGCCTTCCTTCTGGAAGTCCAAATCACACTGCCCCGGGCTCCAAGTCCTACACTATTTATTGCTGGTGCTGCCCAATTTCACAGGTTCAGTTTTGGGTGGGTGTTTTCTCTCCCTAACGTGGCTGCAAACCTCTTGAAGGCAGGGCCACGTCTAATTTCTTTTCCGTATACTGCCATAGCACCCAGCCCCACTCTGAACACAAAACAGCCAATCAAGCAATCGCTATTGGGTCGTGTGGACGGAACAGTCGGATGCGGAGCTATGAAGTCCAGAATAGCCACTTTAATCTGGGAACCTGAACTGCCCGGAAGAGGTCTAGACAAAGTTTACAATGCAACAATTAGCCCTGAACTCTGCCAGTAGATAGGGCTGCCATCCCTAATGAAATGTTCCTGCAGAACTGTGGAGGCCACCTGCGGTGCACACTGCCAGGTACTGCCCGGATTCACTTCCTCCACAAGCTGCTGCCAGTGCTGCCTGCCTGCAGGAACAGCCCCATCCAAGGTCACACCCTGTTCCTTGGGGTGGTCTCCCTCCAATGACTGCTCATTTTGGCGGTATAAAGGCCTGGCCCCTCACTCCAACTCAGAACAGTTCTGATGGGCCACTCCAGCACCAGAGCTCCCCTGGGCTTGGCTGCTGCTGGGCCCGAATTGCAGCTCAGCTTCTCCCTCCTCCCTCCCTTTCCCCTTCCTTCCCTTGCCTTCTACAGGTATTGATCCTAATAGAAGTCCCAGATAAACCTGCACACCCCAACCTCCATCTCAGAGTCTTCTTGGGGAACCAACCTACAACACCATTCATGCACCCATCTATCCTGCCAGCCAGCCACTGTGTTTAGGGTACCTGGGCTGGGTGGAGTGATACAGATGAAAAAAACCAGTCCTTGTCCTTAGGGAACAAACTAACAGTTCAGTACAGGAATAACCATAAAGTACACACACACACACACAAAGTGGCTGGTATCAAGGGAGAATATGTACACAGCCAAGGGTATAATTCCAGGCAAGGGAGGTCAGGAGTCTTCGCGCACTGGCTTAGGCTGTGGCCATCAGTGTACACGTCCTGTCTCCCCACCTGATTTCAAGTCCTGGAGGACAGGGTAGACTGTTTCCTTATCTGTCTTTACGTTTTCCATAATTCTTAACCTGACCCACAAAACAACTACTGTTCACCATGTGGATGAGGCGGAGATTCGTGTAAATTTCAACAAACAGGAACAAGAAATGGGAATATGACTAATAGCCAAATGGCACATCGTCCCAGGCTGTCTCTGCCCTCCGCTAGCCAGCCTATCCATCATCCATCTGTCAGTTGATGAAGAATACTGAGCAGCCTCCACAAGGAACCTAACAATGAGAATCAACAAACCCCCAAAACTCACAATCCCTCCAAACCAACGCACCTGCACAACTTACAGGGGAAAAGAACCTTTAATCAAAACCTCACTGCTAAGCGCCCAAAGGAAGGGGGAGCACTTGTGGGGTGGGGGAGCCCATCTCCTGTCTCCAGGGCATCTTCACCCAACTCAAATTGCCACGGTCTCTTTCCACTCTCCCTCTCTTTTCACCACTTTTGTACAATCTGTCACCAACTTCTGCTGTTGATTTCTCTGAAATGTCATTTGCCTCCTTCCTCTTCTGCCTCGCCTTAGTGTCACTACCCTTTCCCATACTGTGGCCACACACACCCTCGGAGCAGAGGCACCAGGCCCAGGCAAACCCTGCATTTCTCCATCTCTGCCAGAAGCAACTTCTGCAAACCTAGCTCTTATTTGGTCCCATCTCTGCTCAACAATCATGGCGACTCCCCAGGCACCATCAGGACCAAGTTTTTAAGACCCTCTTATCATTGGCTTCCCTACACTCACCTAAGTTTTATGTCCTGGGACTCCCCAGCACATGTCCTCTACTCTAGCTGCCTCCCTGTTTATCTGTGCCTTTATTCAAGTTGTATCTGACTCCTGGAATGTCTTTTCGCCTCACCTACCCCTTCCTTGTTGCTTGGTTCACACGAGCCAAGCTGAGGACCTGGGGAGGAGAGGGACAGGAAGAGCAGGGTTAGAGGCCTGCTGTTTTCCCACTCTTTCTCTGTGGTTCCCCTACTATTCCAACTCCACATGGAAATGCTGTCCTGCAACACCTATCCAGGCACAAGAACGCCCCCCGCAGCTTGACTGCCCAGGACCCTCTAGCTGCGGGAGGAAGGAGCTCATCTGCCCTTGGCTGGGAAGACTGCCTTGGTCTTCCACGCCAGAAAAGGAAAAAGCTGACGTTGCTAATGTTTACTCCCCTGTTGCTTCTTAGGAAAGACTCTCAACTACTCCCGAGAGAATACACCAAGCTCTAAGATTTCTGAGAGATGGATGGTGGGTTTGCCAAAGGAAAGACTGCCAAGCTGGGTCTCTGGAATGGATCCAGTGTTCCATAAACCCTGCCTTTTTCCTAATCATAGAAAGATCCATAAAATGACAGAAAGACAGAGGAGAGCTGCAGCAGCAGAATGACATAGAAGTATCTTTCTGTGCTTCCTGGAAAACAGAAAACGAAGAATGAGACAAAACTCATTTCCCCTGCACCACCCCCAGCAGGGCGTTGCTCTGCATGAGATCTGTGCCACATGCACGCAGTGGGGAGACCTTTGGAAGAGTCTCTTGAAAGGGTACAGTAAAAAGTGAGTGGTCTGTGGAGATGTCCTCAATTCTCTGCCAATAGGTGACAGGAAGGTGACCGTGATGGGCAAAAGTGGGAGGGAGGAGAGTGACAACCTCCTGGGCCTCCTGCCACCTGGAAAGGAACAGGTTTACCGGTGGGGTGGGGGGATGAAGGGAAGGGGACTGCCCCTGCTTCTTCCATGCTGAGCAGCATGAAAGAAGAAACTCCTCCATCTCTAGGTTAGCAGGTGGATTGGGCCAGCGCTTCTCTGCTTTCTACAATGCTCCCTAGAGCCGGAGGAGAGGGTAGTGAAAGCTGCAGGTTGGAATGACCCCATCTTCATCTCTTGAGCTGGAAGATGGATGAAGACGAGAAGAGATAAATTAAAAATACCCCCCTCAACAATCATACTCACAACACACACACGTGCACACACTAGAGAGAGATAATGAGCCTGAAAAGGAGAAAATTCAAAACAAATCTCTTTCAGCAATGATATTAATGCAATAATAACGACAACAATACTAATCGTCCTACACATGCCTAGTCGTTTATCTTTTTTTTTTCATTTCAGCATATTATGGGGGTACAAATGTTAAGGTTACGTATATTGCCCTTGCCCTCCCTCCCCCCTCGAGTCAGAGCTTCAAGCATGACCATCCCCCGGTCATTTATCTTTTACAAAGCACTGGTGTCCGTTGTTTAGCAAAATTCTTACAACAATTAATCCAATCAGGTGATAATCAAAGTCACGGCTACCATTTACTGAATGATTACCAGGAATACTTTTCATGTGTTATGAGAGGAAAACGAGGTTGCAGAGGTTAAGTGACTTGCCCATCAAGTGAAGACCGAAACCCAGGTCTGTCTGATTCCAAAGTCCAGCCTCTTAACCTTATAAGGTCCATCTTATAACAGGGATTTTTCACAAGTGCAGGAAGGGAAGGGTGTGGAGGAGGAAGCAGAGCTTTCATCTCAACTCCCTAAGAGGCAGGTACACACGGACACACACGTAAGTACTCCAAGAGGTCCCACTTACTCCTGTCGTCTTTCTCAGTTACACACTCAGTCAGCCTGCACAGATGAATGCCCAGTGTCTTGCAGGTACAAAGGTCAACCCCTATGGATAGCATACTTGTCATTTAACCTGCGTCCCAAGCTGCAACAAGGGTTTCCATTTGATGGGATGCAGCCATAGCAAGGTGGGGAATTAGCATCCTGTTTTGAAGCTTTGTCACTGAGGAGAATACTTCAAGACTGAAAATAATGAGGGAGACTGAATGCCATTTAGAAGAATGGCTTGTGACATTAAAATAAATGTTCAACTTGTGAGATTCATGCACACGCAGAAAGAAGAAATGACTGTAGAAAACAGCGAGAAGCAAACAAACGGTGACAGCTCGTGAGAGCTGGCTGCCCTATTCTTTTTCCGACTCATCTGACCTTAGTGATGATGTTTGCTGTTAGCTGTGCAGAAGAAGCTTCTGACACAAACTGGCGTGGATGTATACAGGGACATCGGGCACTGGGGTGGGCTGAGAACTCTCTCCCTCCCCTGTCACCCAAGTACCAAGTACCAAGAATTCTGAAGATTCTCCTCCCCCCTCCCCCCATTCTCCTAGCCTCCTTCTCCTCCTCCCTCTCCCTCCACCAGCAAAAGAGTTTGAGGGTCGTGGGGCAGGGGTAGAATGAAGAACGTTATTCCCTGGGATTTTGAGAATAAAGTGTCAGTGTCAATGTCTCCCCTCCCCTTTTAGCTCTGGAAGTATACTTAGATACACACAAAACATCTACTGGAACTTTTAAATGATGAGAGGCGATCCACAAGCCACCTGTGAAGCAAAATCTTGGTGCTTTACAGTCACAGAAACATACAGGCATGCAAAGGGCTCATGTTTATGAATTACATCCACACATACCTACGCAAAGCAGGTGGTTCTTGCACACACACGCACAGGAATCCTCACATACAGGCATCTCGGCGATGCCTTTCCGCTCCGCCAGGCTTGTTCCTTCCCACCCATCCACCCACCCACCCAAAGGTGTGGACCACAGCAGCCCTCTGAGGGTCTGATGCGAGGTGAAAGGAGTCACCGGGCCCTGCCTACTCCCTGGCTGTGGGATGTGGGCAAGCCCTTGATCCTCTCGGAACCTCTGTGAGATGGAGGTAGTAACCGCCTGGCTAGGTGCTGTGAGGACGAAGGGGAATTAGAGATGAAGGGAACCTGCCTGGTTTCTGAACTTGCCTTGCCTACACCCACGGCTGGACTGGATGGTGCCTCCCATCACTTGGTCCTCACCCTCGGCACTCTGGTCTGACATTGGGAAGAGTAGGGGCCAGACCGGGTTCCAGCCTGCGGGCCAGGGCTAAGCTTCAGGGCTGCGCGAGCCGCTGGCACGTGCGGAGGGCGAGCCGGTCCCAGGTGCGGGACCCGGTGGGCGGGGGGTGGGGGCGGAGCGGGTCGGCGGAGGTGGGCAGAGCCCGTAGGCAAGACGACCCACGGCTGTGGGTGGCTTCCTCCTGTTGCTCAGTATCAGGGAGAGGCGGGGGAAGACATTCATTTTTTCTCTAAGTATGCATCCACCTATTGCTTCGATAACTATTGATTGTGAAAAGCCGGCGGAGCCTCTTACAGACGAAGCCCGGATCCCGCGCCCCTGCCGCTGTGTCCGGGGTCCCTCCGCTGGCTGCGCGGCAGGGACCGGCGAGCGCTTCTGCACGGCCTCGCCAGCAGCCTCGGGAACCGCAGCCATGAGCTGTGGTTTGACCCCTGGCCATCCACTCGCGGAGCCTTTTCTTCCCAGAGTCCCTCGTCACGTCCTCGGACCCGGTCACCTGCTCCGCAGCGCGGCCGTGGCACCCAGAGTTCGAGCACCCGGCCGGAGCTCCGAAAGTTATTTCAAAAGGCAGACGTGTTGCAACCCTCGCTGCAGCAAACTACAGGACGCGGATTCCCGAACTCTTCCCCGCCCCCACCTAGCCAGGGCGACCCGAGCCCGCTGCAGGAGACTGGCAGCGCAGAGAGCCACCCCCAAACGCACCTTCTCTCCCTCCCGCGCGCCCAAGTGCGGCGAGGTGGGGTAAGCCCCAGAGCAAACTCACGGCGCGGAGCAAGCCCCAGTCCTGGCCTGGCAGGGACCGGGCTGCTGGCGATCGGCCTCCCGCCTGGCAGCTCCGAGACATACTCGCGATTTCCTGCCCCAGCCTCCCCTCCTCCCCAGCCCCAGCCCTCCCGGCGGGGCGGCCGCGGCCCCTCGGTACCTGCGGCGGACACGGGCTCGCCCTCGCTCTGCTCCCCGGAATCCGAATCCATGCTGCGGGCTGCTTGCTGGGCGTCCGCGGCCGCTCGCCCGTCTGCGGGGCGCTCGGGCCGGCGTCCCGACTCAGCCACCGCGGCGCACTCGGTGCGGGCGGCGCGGGCCGGGCTGTGCGCGACGGCCACGGCCGGGGGCTGCTCCGCAGAGGCGAGCGCCGCCGGCGCCCCGCTCCCGGCGCCCGCTGGCCGGTGCCTGCGCGCGAGGCGAGAGCGGGGCGGAGGGTGGGGCGCGCAGGGAGAGAGCGGGAGGAGGAGGGAGGCGCGAGCACCGGGGAGCCGGAGCGGCCGGCACCCGGCAGGCTCCGGGTTGGGGTTAAATACCCCGGGGGCGGCGCCACTCCTCCCTCCCCGCGCCCCGCGCCCCGCGCCCCGAGCCCTCGGACTTGCGGAGCGCGGCGAGATTGTGCCGGTCCGCGACACCGAGCCCCTTCCCTAGGGTGTGGCCAAGTTTGCTGGATTCGTAGGTGAAAAAGAGCCTCTACCCGCGTAGGAAAAAGGAGAGGTTCCGAGTGTTCCAAGTTCTGGGGCTCCCCGGGTTCGAATCTGACTTCAAGGCTGAGAGAGCTCAGGCGAGACCCATGTGTGTCCTTTTCCTCTCTTGGAGGATGGGGAGAAGTGGGGTGGGAATGACATTTTCCTCCCGTAGGACTGTTGTGGGAAGTAAGACGCACGTGAGGGACCAAGCGCAGGGCCTGCTCCTAGCGAGGAAGACAACACCACAGGGCAGGCAGTGCCAACTCTGCTCCCGGTCTCCGGTGTAGGCGGGGCAGGTGGGGCAAGCCGCGGAGGGGCTGGTTCCGAGGGCTCGGTGAGTCCCCAGCCCTGGCTTGTCTGGAAGGTTGGACCCGCCCTGTCAATCAAGCAGCCGTGCGTGCTACTTCGCGCCTGCGACTGGAGGGGCAAGAATTAATTTTGAAACCTTTTCTTTACTGATGGGAT
Source organism: Lepilemur ruficaudatus (assembly GCA_963574885.1). Taxonomy (NCBI): domain Eukaryota; kingdom Metazoa; phylum Chordata; class Mammalia; order Primates; family Lepilemuridae; genus Lepilemur; species Lepilemur ruficaudatus. The sequence continues at coordinate 41,255 of CAUYRT010079877.1, read as the reverse complement.
TAAACACAAAAATGCCAACCTTCCTTAATACTCCCCCAACCCACTTTCTTTAAAAAAATTTTAAAAAAGCATTTGTAAACCTATTTACTAATTAAGAGCCCAAACTAGGGGGAAATTGCACGGAGCAGTAAGGCCTTTGTTGTTAATTCTTAATCATGCGGTTTTATTGTCTGCCTGAGTTATAGGCTCCAGCACTTCCATAACCTCAAGCTGGTTTCTCTGTATATAAAATCTGTCCAGAGAATGCAAACTATTGACCTGAACGAAAGGAAACCAGAAAGAGAAAGTCTACTAAAAAGCACCGTTTACTGAATGTTTCCTATGTGCTCTCATTTAATCTGTACAACGACCAGTAAAGAATTAGGCTGAACCATTCGAAAACACTTTTTGGAGGCCAAAAATGGTTGAAAGTTGGCAATTTCATGGAATCCAACCTATTATCATCCTCATTTTACAGACATGAAAACTGAGTCCAAAGAGTAGAAAACTTCCCTGTGGTCTCAGGTCTGGTACGTGAGTGAGCTGGAAATTGAAATCGGGGCTGTGTGATGTCTAGACCTTCTCCTAACTGCTGTGCTATAGTGTCACAAGTGAGTTTTGGCTTCCGATCTCCCTGGGGGCTGCCTCCTTTAGTGAAGTTGTGGGCATCACAGGGTGCAAACACAGCACTACTTTGTGTTCTCAGAAAATGTTTTCTGGATGACCAAACTCGTGGACTGCAGTGATCAAAGTTGGGTGGATTTCAGTGACATGATCACACTGATCGGGGCAAATGGCTTAAGCTTCAGTTTCATGTGTTGGCATCTCCTTCATAGGGTGGTTGTAAAGGAATGAAATAATGAGTGTGGAAGCAATTAGCCAGTGCCTGGCACACAGTTAACGTTTGATAAATGGAAAGAACATTAATTCTTAGATCTAATGGACCCTGTTTAGAAAAACAAAATATTTTAAAATCGCATTTTTTAAATAAAAAGAAAAAAGTAATGGCAAAATTTGAATATAAGTTGGTACTCAAATAGCAAACAATTGATCTCACGGAGACAGAGAGTAGAATGACAGTTGCCAGAGACTGGGAAGAGTAGTGGGGAGTTGGGAATAAAGTAGGGATGGCTAATGGGTGCAAAAATATTGTTAGATAGAGATAGAATGAACAATATTTGATAGCACAACCAGGGGACTATAATCAACAAGTTAGATATACTTTAAAATAACTAAAAGAGTGGAATTTGAGTGTTCCTAACACAAAGGAATGTTAAATGCTTGAGGTGATGATATCCCAATTACCCAGATTTGATTAATTCACATTGTATGCCTGTATCAAAAGATGACATGTTCCTTATAAATATGTACAACTATTATGTACCCATAATAAATAAAAATAAAAAAAGAAAAGAAAAACAAAACAAAAAACAAATAGCTGAGATCATGTAAAAAATTAACCATATTAGCTCTGCAGTCTTAAGGTAAAACAACTATTATAGCTTCACAGAACAGAGCATTTTGGATTGAAAAGGCATTCAGCTTCCCCTAAAGGCCATGCCTAGATTCAGCAACAGGAAATGTGAAACTTTCTCTGTTCCCTGAGACCGCCTTTCCTTGCACATTGTGGAAGCTTTTTTGGTTTTGTTTGTTTATATATTTTAATGGACAGGTGACCTGGGTTGCAGGCTGAGGGAGACAGAAATACCATGGAGACATCTATGTAGAATAGCAAAAAAGGAAACAAGGAAGTTCATGTTCATAACTTGATTAACATTAAACAAAGTACTGGGAATGCACATTTACAGCACATGTATGCCCATCAGTCATGGGTCTTTACTGAGTATCTAGTACATTTTGGTCCAGAGATAAATGCCTGGGGACAAGGAGAATGAAGACTGGTCAAAGTGCCTTGAAAAGTCTCTGAGATGAGTCCTTAGAAAAACAACGCCTATTCATCTAGCTGTTCCTGTATGCACTCAGTGTATTTCTGCAAAAGGAGGCAGACAGAGAATGAAAAACTGAGTGTGGAGTGAAACAATGGAGAAAAGAGATCCAAACAAAATAAGGTCTTCATTCCAATTTCCTATGATATGCAATCTGTTGTCATGGGACAGCAAGACAAAGGGAAATGACTGCTGGCACGCATGTGGGTTTTAACGAGGAACATTAGTGGAACATACCTTATCTGTCCTCCCAGTATGGAAAAATCTGTGTAAGAGAAGGAAGTCCTTAAAATAGTATCTCATGACCATCACCCCCGTTAAAAACAGTGAAATCTGAGGTGGTAAATCTCCCTCTGCAAACCAATTCTGGGATATTTCTTAATAAAAAAAAAAAAGAAAGAAAGAGAAAGGAGAGAGGGTTCCTGTAGTTCCTCTGTATATTTTTAGAAGAATGGCATCACCCTGCAGACTTGAATCTACAGTCTGAGGGTTATAAACCACCTTCCTCAGTATTTCCACTACATCTTTTCAGCCTGGCAGCTCTTCGGACACACGAGTTCCTAATTCTCATTGGTCATTTTTTAACTTCAGCAAACGACATCATTGACTTTCTAAGGGAATTGTTAGTCTGGTGGGAAAAGCGTATCTACTTGTAAGGTGTCAAGAAACAGATAATAAAATAGATCCATTTCTGCTAACACAATAATACTCCTTTAATGTGAGCCAGTGCTATGACTCATCTGCCTGTCTCCTCTTGTGGGATGGAAAGGGAGCTGTCTGCAAACCTTCAGCAGTGGGAGGGAGGGGGAAAGATACCTTTCACATGCTAGGGCTGCTGCTCTGCTTGGAGAACCCTCAGGCTCTGGAACTGCTGTTTTCTTTGGGCTGAAGAGACTCTTGGTTCCTAGGGGTGAGAGGTTGCCCAGGACAGACCCATTTTTAATAACTTGTCTTGAGGTAGACACTGATTCCAAGGAAGCTTCTGCTCAGAGTCAAGGTGGTTTCCATGGGCAGGCTAGATGACAGGGTCCAACTTGGCTGTATATCCACCTGACAGAACAAGGTGCTAGAAGACAGCCTTGAAAGAGAGGACTTTTCCTATTTCTTTTTTTCTTTTCCTTTTTTTTTTTGAGACAGGGTCTTACTCTGCCACCTAGGCTAGAGTGCAGCAGTGGCCTCATCACAGCTCACTGCAATCTTGAATTCCTGGGCTCAAGTGATTCACCTGCCTCAGCCTCCTGAGTAGCTGGCACTACAGGCATGCACCACCACACCCAGATAATTTTTCTGTTTTTTGTAGAGACATGGTCTCGCTTTTGCTTAGGCTGGTCTTGAACTCCTGGCCTCAAGCAATCCTTCCACCTTGCCCTCCCAAAGTGCTAGGCTTATTTCTTTCTTGATAGTAAAAATTAGGTTTTATTATTCTCCCCCTTTTATTTCAAGAGCAATACATATCACCAGAGAAAAATTGGAAAATACATATAAGCAAAAAAAAAGAAAATAAAAAATCCATTCATAATTCTATCAGTTGCAATCACTGTTAACACATCTTTTGAAAAAATTCCCTCTGTGCGCACAGCATTCTGCATTTGGAACTTGCTTTTTCCTTTTAACAATATGTTGTAAACATCATTTCATCTACGTCTCAACAACATGATTTTTAATAGCTGCACAGTATCCTGTTGGATGGATGTACCACACTGTATTTAAACAATATTTTTTAGCATTTAGGTTGTTTCCAATTTTCTGCTATGAGAGCATCAGTAAACATCCTCATGTCTAAATCTTTGCACACATCTTTAATCAATGTCTATGAATCTTTAGCAGCTTCCTTGGTTCACCTTGGGAGAGAGAAACAAGACAGAAAATTGCAGCTAACAATGTAATTTCTGCATATATCCTGAGACTTTACGGCTATCAAGAATCTTCATGGGCTAGGCAGAGGGTGAGTTATATGAATTCATTCTTGCATTTGTCAAGCATTGATTGAGCACAGAGGGGATTCCTATAGGTTTAGGAGAGGATTGGAAAGTTTCCTTCCACACTTTCTTTGTGGGCAATGTGTCCTCTGCACAGCCCCATCCAAGTCCAGACACCTTGTAGGAGGCAGAGGGTGTATGAGGCTGGCAACTTGGGCATTCAGCTGTTCTCCCAGGTTCTTAGCTTCTGCTTCATGAGCTGCCTACAGCACAGCTTCCTGAGTAGCTAATGCAGTTATAGTAACTCTAGCACACTGATTCAGAGGGAGAGGAAATTGAGGAAGAAAAAGGGGGAAGAGAAAGAGGGAGAGAAAAGAAAACCCCATGGGCCCAACCTCTGTTGTGCCCTGGCCAGCTTCCTGCGTGGTTATTTGTAAGCTTTTTAAACAGCAGCACCAGGATCACAGGTTCAGCCCCACTGGGAGTCTCCATGATTGCATATGGTGTCTGGTCCTGCTTGTGGCTTTCACTCTGGGGACTGCAGGATGTGACCGTGCTGCTCTATGGGAGCTGTTCTTACAAAAATCCACACAGCTCCTACACGGGCATCCTAAATAACTGTTTTAGCTGTGCCCAGTGCCTTCCCATCTTTCTGGACCCTTCCCTAGCGCTGTGGCATGGAAAGGGTTAATATTATTCCCACTGGGGAGAAGACAGAGTCAAGTGGCTTCAGGCAACAACTAGAGTCTTTACAGTTTTCAGGAAGATAGGAGGGTACTCAAAGACTGATGGGGCAATGTTGCCCCGGTTTTCAAATGGAAGAAATTGGATTCCAGAAATAACTGATTGGTGACATTTCTGTTGCTCTCTAGCAAAAGTCTGGAACAAACAGGTTTATAATCATTTAAAGAGGAAAATGGTGATCACCAGCAGCCAACATGGGTTCCTTGTTATATCCTACTAAAATAACCATATTAACTTTCTTTGAACAGGATTATTAAGTGTATAAATCAAGATAATTTTATTCAACCTCAATGTAGTAAGCATTTGTTGAGCACCCTCTGTGCTTCAGGTGCAAAGTGAAGGGAACTGAGTGCCACAGATACGATATGTTGTGATTTAAGTGAAGAATTTGATGAAGTCTTGTGCAATTTCCTTGCTGCTAAATGGATCTGGAGTTGGCTGTACGATCCTACCCAGTGAGCTTTGATTCATGGCTCTAAGTTAACTTGGAAGGAGGTCTCCAGTGGGGTGACACAGGGCTCTGTCCTTGGCTCTGGTCTATTCTACTTTTTTTTCTTAAACAACCACTACCACCACAGCAACAGTGATTTAGAAAAAGAATTTACTGGTTGTGCTTATCGAATATGTAGATTACCCTAGTAGGCCAAGTCAAGGAAGACTTAAAATTATATGGGAAAAATATGTGGGTCTTAGTTGTTCACAGGATCAACATGAGTCAACACTGGGATAACAGCTGCAAGAGGACAGGAATAGTTCTTCTGTATCGGAGCTGGTATTATGGACACCTGGGCTCTTATGAACCTCTGGTGCCACCTTTTAAGGAGACACAGCAGGGAGCTCCCTGAGGAGGGGAAGAGGTTTGTAAACCGTTCTGTATGAGGAAGTTTGAGTTGTCAAGCTGGGGAAGGAAAACAAAACAAAACAAAACAACAACAACACAGCGTGACTAGATGTACGTCCTCAAATATGTAAAGACTTGGATTCTAGGCTGTTGCAGGACTAATGGGTGGAAGCTACAAGAAAGTAGGATTTGGATCTGTGTCAGTCCTGGCCTGCTTATCCTGGGGTGCATTCCTTGGCCTTTCCCTCTTCTGCGTGGAAGAGGAGCTGAGCCCTGCAGGCTGCATTTGCCGGGCTCCTGTGCCTGCTGGTTTCTAGCTGGATCCAGCTAATAGGGCTGGCAGAAGATTGGCAGGCGGGGGGAAGGAATAGCCTGGATGTCCTCCCAGTCCTCTGTCCCTCAATCTCGGCACCTCTGACGGTGGCTGTGTCTCTTCTGTGGCTCCTGCTCCCACCAACTGGACCCGCTATGGTTCCAGCTTCCACGAGATAAACCCAGCACCTCTCCCTGTGTCCCTGCAGCCCAGGGTATCAGTGGCTTCCTGCTGTTGCTAAGTCTGGGTTGCCACACTGTCCTCTGTTTGTCTTCTAGCTCTTCCACTACCTGTGTAGCCAGCTCTCTGCATTACGTCACCTTCTTTGAAAATATATAAAATACTTTCCTAGTTGGACCTTATTGGTTCAAACACATAGGAATAAGAAACTGTTTTTTTTTAAAAAAAATAATTACAACTAGAAGATCATTGGCAGAGGTATTGTGGGAGGCTGGAGTCCATGATCTTTAGCCTTCTTCTGGAAGCTGAGGCACAGAAAGGAAATGACATGCCCACGTCCTGGAAGTGGCAGAGCTGGGAATGGAACGCAAGGCTCCTGACCTCTAGACCAGCACTCTTTCTGTTTGACGTTGGCACTCTCCTCCTGCATGAATCTTTATTAGCCATCCTCCCATGGTTTATGTTAATCACCCTGCTGATCTATGGGGGGGAAAACTAAATCTCCTAAATGCATTTTTTTCCTTTTAATTCTCTTGTAATTATGTGACAACCCTGTTCAATAACGCTTGCCTGCTAATTATTTTACAGAACAAATATTGCTCGCCAAGTGTTGAGTGGAACCTTTTATTCCTCCCTTCAAAGCATTTTCTACTTAGAAAAGCTAAATACATGTTCCAATCTGGAAGGTGCCATTTATGTAAGTCTCTGATTTCATAACGCCTGTGTTGAATTGAGGGCTGCAGAAGAGGGAAGGAATGTTCAAGGTCACTTGGTCTAACCCCATCACTTTAGACATGAAGAAACAAATCTAGAAAGATGGAGTGGCTTGTCTGAAGTTAGAGGCAGAACTGGCATTCGAACACAGGTCTCTAACCCTACTTCAGGATATCCCATCATATTACTGTGATCTTTTCGGCCCTTCTATTCTCCTTGACTATGTCCAGTTTTCAGTATGTTCCAAATCTCTCCCCAGTACTGATCTTTCCCCTTTGTTCACCTTCTGCCTACCAGTGTTCTAGTAGCCCATCTCCAAATGAAATGGAATTATCAAAAACTGACTTGACAATAGCCTTTTTCAATTTCTTCATCTCCTCAATGATTCTTTCCCTATGTCCCCCTTCCTTTCCCTTCCTTTTTTCATTTTTTTCTGGGTTTTCAAACTTTTCATTTCTCTCTTCTCTCTAGCCAACATTTTATTTCCTACGAAGTCTTCCCTTGGCATTGTCCTTAGAGCGATCCCTCCCTTCTGTCTTCAAAGCCAATCTGCCTGGTTGAAGACTTCAATACTCCTGAGGGAGGAATCTTCCAATCACTGGATCTGATCCCTGGTTGCCATAAACCTTTGATCATTCTCTGAAGAAAGGCACTTGATGTCATCTCTTAGCAGCTGAGGCCTGGGCCTGTCTCGGTTACCTCCCTGGCCTCTGGGCTGTGGATGTGAGCATCTTAACACCTCAAATGCTATTGCAGAGATAGGAAATCCTCCATGGCCAAGGACGTCAAATTTATTTCAATTCAGACCATTAACACGTATCATCCCATGGGAGCTTCCAGTGTTTCAACAACTTTCTCCTTTGGCTGTCAGTTTCAATCTTAGCTGGTTTTTAGATCTTGCCAAATTTGTATTATCTAGACATTTATGAGTGGTTAGATTTACTGAAGCTCTTTCAGGATAACATTGTTACAGCATAATATTTGAGTCACAGTGACCTTGTTCAAGTGAACTAGTCCTCCCCCAAAACAGACACGTTGATACCATATTTCAAGTTGGCTTGATTGTGATCTTCTTCTTTTTTTTTTTTTTTTGAGACAGAGACTCTATTGCCTGGGCTAGAGTGCCACAGTGTCAGCCTAGCTCACAGCAACCTGAAACTCCTGGGCTCAAGCAATCCTCCTGCCTCAGCCTCCTGAGTAGCTGGAACTACAGGGGTGTGCCACTACACCTGGCTAATTTTTCTATTTTTTGTAGAGACAGGGTCTCACTCTTGTTCAGGCTGGTCTCGAACTTCTGAGCTCAAGCAATCCTCTCGCCTCAGCCTCCCAGAGTGCCAGGACTCTAGCGTGAGCCACCACACCCAGCCCAGTTGTGATCTATCCTTGCAAATTCTGTGTTACTTTCCTCCAATGTGGATTCTGCTCCAGTCACATGATTGTTGAGAACTCAGGAACTTGGTTCATCCTCCACTTTCCTGTAACTCATATGTTAATTTCTCCTGATGAAATCGGTAAGATCAAGGATCAAATACAGGGGTTCCATCCCAGAAAACAAGAGTACAGGAGAGCTGCCCTCTCCTTTGGTATGAGTGATATTGCTGCAAGAGTTAACAGGAATGGGGAGCTACTGGCAGGAAAGAGGACAGCCTCAGAAACCAGGAATTGCAATCCCGTCGTGCTCTCCTCTCCTAGTAGAGAGTGGAGGGTGGGGTCAGTGCAAGGACTCTCAGCTCCATCCAAACAAGCATAGCTTTCCAACAATTACATCTCCTTTGCATCCAAGGTGCCAACAGCCTCCCAGTTCCCTAGGCTCATAAGCTTCAAATTAGTTTCCTTATTTCTGTCTTACTCCCATGTTGGCATCCAAAGCCCTATCAAATTCTAATGCCATTTTTGCCACGAGTCTTTTGATTTTACCTTTTCACCCTTTCACCCTTTCCATATCGGTGGTCTCCCCCAGCTCCTAGCTCTCTGCCTGTGTCACGATTGCTGCAACAACACGCTCTTCGCTCGTCTCCCCGGTCCAGCCTTGCCCAAATCCATCTACACCCGAGCCAGAGCGGGGGCTTTCCCAACCATCCTTCTTCTCTTTGTCTGGGAGCCTGCCTCCTTACTGTCCTGCTATGCTCCCCACCCACAGGACAGCCCTGAAAATACATCAAAACAAAGAACTCAGCAGGGTTCCAAGCCGTAATGGGTTTGTCACAGGCCAGCCCTGTCCCACATTCACTCCATTTCAGTCTGTCTCTGCTTCCTACCCTCTGCCCCCATTTCATTTCTCTGGCTCCCAGCCTGCTGCACCCCATCCCTGGTGTGTGCACTCCCGGCCCCTGCTCCTCCCGGCTTCAGGCCTCTCTCCTCCCTGCAGCCAGGATGCACTGCTGTGATGGCTACAGGGTTTGGCTCTCCAGCTTGGCCTCAGGCCCTTCTCCCCGGAGTTATCCTCATGGGACCTTCTGGCTAGCATGCCCTTGTGTTCCTGGAGCCCATGTCCTCTTCTCAGCCTTGCCTCTGGACAACTCAGTGTTGAGTAATTTCTGCTGTGTTGGAGTGAAGACACCTGGATTTTTGTTCTGGCCGTTTGTGAACTTGATATGGGGCTTAAACAGGTCAGGGGCTGCCTATGCCAGCCCTCTTCAGATGCCAGTTCTGAGCACTGTCGGCTTGCTGTCCTGCATGCCGTGAGCATCTTCCTGCACCCCCCTTCCCTGCTAGTTGCTGAGCCAGTCCTGACCCAGTCCCTTCCCCCCCCCGGAAGATGAGGGAGGGGATGACTCTTGTTTGTAACCTGACATTCCTTGTGCCCCTTATATCCACTAGCCCTCAGTTTTCCCTTTGGCTCTACCCCACAGAGTGTAAGTCAGCATGCTTGGGGGGGGTGTGCCTCAGTTTCTCCATTTGCACTTAGGTGTCCCTCTTGGGACAATAGCCCCCGACCTGCACGCTGACTCTTTCTGAGGTCTGGCCATTTTCCGTTACTTGAGGGAACAGCAATAAGTCAGTTTCTATCTCCAGAGAGTTTATCTAACACAACCTGCCCTTTAGTGGACTCTTACTATGCTTCGAAAATTAATTTGATTGGACTTTTTGAGTGATCCCAAAATTTTTTATTAACTACTAGTTGCCTTACAGCACTTTTTAAGAATATCACCAAGAACCAGGGAGAAATCAGAAAGTAAAGGCTACTGAGCTATAAGAAAAGGTATCTTTCACGGAAGGGAGAGTTCTTTAAACTCTCACTCATAGTCTAGTTTTCTTTCTTTACTCAAAAATTCTATCAGGGGTGGGAACAGGAGGGCACCGTGGAGCAGCCACTGCAGGTGGCACTGGAGCCAGCACGTAGGAGCGTCTGTCCAAGCCCATGTCACCTCTTACCTTCCGTAGCCATGACAGCTTCCCACTGTACATACCCGCAGGCTTTCGTAAGTGCCAGGGAGCTAAGGGGAGCAGCCCTCAAAGAATGATGGACAGATTTGGAGAATAAAATCTAGGTTCCTGTCCCTGGTGTGGGACAGCTCTGCACTGTCGTATAGAGGTCCCGGCAGCGCTGCGCCCCAGCCGCCCACAAGGGTAAGTAACGTCGTCTCAACGATGCACCTGCATTCGCTGCCTTCCTGTCCTGTTTCAGTCCCAGCCCTGACTGTGACGCTTGCTGGGATCACCCCCAAACACACACCTTGCCTCAAAGCCTTATCTCCGGGTCTGCTTCTGAGGGCCCCTATCCTAGGACATGCCTCAAGAATGAGAAGCCAAGGAATGCTGGAAAGAGAAAACGGCAGAACTCTGAAAAACGGAGACAGGTGCTAAAGGATTTTGGTGCCCTGGGGCTCTTTAACAGGGACCACCGGGACACCGTCAGGTATGTGACATAGTTTCTGTCCACACGGAGGGCTAGAGTAGTGATTTGGATGGGGTGTATTTTCTTTAAGGGGCCCAGGGGATAAGTGCCACGTTTTAGAAAGGGTTCTACCTGAAAAAGTGAAAAGAAGTTGTGATGCTTAAAGGCATAATTCAGTGGCTCTCTGGAAGCTTGAGTTTCCTGACTGCCCCTTTCCCCGACAGCCAGGATTTATTGGATTTTCAGCCAAACTAGAATCATTACCTTTAAGCTTCAAAGCTCCAGCAGTTTTGTTCTTTAAGATGCAAACTTCATGTTTTTTAAGATTTGGATTTCATCCCTGCCCATGCCCTGTTTGCATAATGCAGTTCTTTTTTAAAAGTCTGCCTTCCCACGGAAGCCCCTTTTCCCCCTTGGCCATTTCAATGGTCCTTCTTGTGTGCCATTGTCTCATTCCGGGGGTGTGGGGTTCAGCTCTGCATTCAGCATTCCGAGGGCCAGTGCACTGAGATTGGTAGTTCTGTTTTGTTTCCAGTCCAAATTGATTATTTTTTTTTTTCAGTTTTCATCCAGATGTTTGATATCATGTAAACACAGCTTGAAAGTGTTCCTGAACTGCCTACAGATGTGTGCCAGTGAGACCCTTTCCAAATTATACATAATGATGCTCTGGGTCTATTTATATCCATGTCATAGTCTCTGGCTTGAATTTTAGCTATAAGACTAAGTTGAAAAGAAAGTGAAAAATTCGCATATGTGGGTGAATTGTCTACTTGATTAAAGACTCCAGATATTTGGAAATATTCAGGGATTGACACCATTTTCCACAGAATGCTGGCATGTCTGTAACCATGGTCTTATGGCTGAATGTTTGTGTTCCTTCCAAATGCACACGTAAAGTCTTAACCCCTGTGCGATGATATTTGGAGATGGGGCCTTTGGGACGGAATTAGGGTTAGATGAGGTTGGGAGGGTGGGACCCTTATGATGAGGTGAATGCCCTTATAAGAAGAGACACAAGAGGGCGCTGTCTCCCATTTTTCTCTCTCTCTCCGCTGCTGCCCCACCCCCTTCCTCCTTCTCCTCCCACAAGGAAGTCTGGTGAATACACAGCCAGAAGGTGCCCATCTGCTACCCGAGAGGAGAGCCCTCACCAGAAACCGACCATACTGGCACCCTGATCTTGGACTTGCAGGATCCAGAATGGCGAGAAAAAAATTTCTGTTTCGTAAGCCGCTTAGTCTATGGTATGTGGTTATGACGGCCCAAGCCGACTGAAACACAGGAGGACCCAGATCTTCTTGATCCATTTAGTTTATGGTCACTGTGACTTTTAAATCTCCTGTATACCTATTTAGGCCAAGCCGAGACCTCTTCACCTAGTGTTTGGCACCAAAAAGACACCCTTTAAGGCTCTTAGGCCTGCTCAATTCTTATCAAAAGCTTGGTTGCAAAATACAGTGTTTATGGGTGGTTGCGTAAAGAAGGTTGTAGCAGATTGTTTTCTGAAGATGGCAGCAACTGTGTCTCCCATCCACATGCTTTTCTGCAATGTGACCTTGACATGCCCCGTGCATAGAAATGGGGTCTGTGTCCTCTCTCCTTGAATCTGGGTGGGTTTGTGACTTGCTTTGTAAGCAACCAAATGCAATGAAAGGGACTTTGCATGACTTCTGGGGCTAGGCCAGAAAAGACTATACAGCTTCTGCTTGGCTCTCTGGGATGCTCACCTTTGGAGCCCTGAGCTGCCACGTAAGAGTTCTGACTACCCCCAGCCTCCATGCGGTGAGGCAGCCCTGGGCCTGGGGAGAGGCCATGTGTGAGTGCTCCTGTCCCAGCATCAACCATCAGCCATGTAGGTGACGATGCTTCCAGATGCCAGCTTTCACACAGCTCCTAGTGAACCCCAAACAGATATGCTATCCCTGTTCTGCCCTGACCAAATTCCTCTTGCACAAAAATGTAAGCAAAATAAAAAGGTAGTTGTAAGCTATTAGTTTTTGGAGTAATTTGTTATGCATCTGTAGTAGCTGAAACAAATGTACATTTTATTGATTCCTCCTGCAAGTAAGATCCTATTCCTAGACCAAACTAGACCAGCAGAAATCTACCTTGCTTGGATTTTTTTCTTTGAGGCTTTCACCTGTGTGTCTTGGTTTGTACTAACAGGCAGGACCAGAGGTAGCTATTCTGTAGAGATACCTTTGAGGAGGGGATAGAGTTCCCTTACACCTTAGTACAGGAAAAATTGGGTTTCCTTGAAGCCACTGATATCTTGCAAACACTGTGAATCTTATCATTGCTCAGCTTTCCCTCTTTGCTTTGGCTTTTAGGATGCTTGGGAGCAACTCTGTGACCAACTTGTAATAATTAATCTTATCTCTTTGAGTATCCTGCTACATTTATTTTTGTCAGGCCTCTCAAAATACTTTTGGAACAAAGTGTGGTATAAATGAAATAATAGGGGGAATGACTGTCCCTCAAATCACTTTAATTTTTTTAATTAAAAAAAAATTTTTTTTAGAGATGGGGTCTTGCTGTGTTGCCCAGGCTGGTCTCAAATTTCTGGCCTCAAGCAATCCTCCTGCCTCAGCCTCCCAAAGTGCTGGGAATTACAGGCATGAGCTACTGTGCCCAGCCCACTCTAATGTTTGAGAGTATTACCAGACTGAGCTAGTTCCAACATGTAACTATTATAACTAAAAGCCAAGCATACTTTATATTCTCTAAAACAAAAATGCAAGAAGCTAAAATAGGCAATCTAAACCACATGTTGCAACAAATACTAGTCATTGTAAGGTAATATAATATCATTGGTAAGAAAAAGAATGAGGTACTTAGACAGGAAAAATAATATTTATTGAGCACACACTATCTCCCAGGCACAGATTTTCTAGGTCCTTCATGTGTACAATTTCATTTAATCTCACTTAATCCCGATAAAACAACTCCATGGGCATATGGTTATCTTATTTTGCTGAAAGCACAGATCAAATCCTGTTCATGGGAATGCCGTGCAGATGCGATTCTTTTGGGGTGGGGTTTTGTTGTAACTAGCGACTCCCAGAAAGATTCAGTGCTCTGGGGTGCGGCAGGCAGAGGGTGGAGCCGCAGGAAGGAGAGGGAAGAATGACACTCCTGCAAGGAACAGCCTCTTACACAACCGCTGCTTTCTGAGCTCACACTGTCAGAATGGAGTATTCCATTTTCTTTTTCCTCTTCCATATTATCCCCACTGTGCCCCACCCTCCTCTGGAAAATATCACTGCTTCTTCAAGGAGGCTCTCTGGCCAACCTCTCGGATGTCAGCCTTGGCTGTGGGTGAGGCTTTTGTGGCGCGCCAGTCTGAGAGCTGCTTGTTCTGGGCACTGCCACATAGAGAGGCGTGCCTTTTCTCTCCACATGCAGATGAGAACTTGAGAAATGTAGTCTTAGTACCCAAATAATTCCTCTCAATGGATTCAGTCATGAGCAGATCAGGTAAACAGCATGACCAGGGGCTTCTAGCTGGAGCTTGGACATTCTTGCATTTTGTGTCACGAATGGTTCACTGTAACGATACCCTGATTGCTGCCTCCTTGGCAAGGCAGTGATTTTAAGCACCAAAGAGGAGAAACCCAGACCTGTGGGCAGGAACTCCATCCAAGACCTAACCACAAGCTGCTGTCCGCCTGTGTGTAATACTGCTGAAACTACGGTTTGCATCCTCAAATTTCTCTAATGGCTCGTCTGCGTAAATGATCTAACTGTTGGAGTTAGCCTCATAAGTAGGTGTGAAGTGACTCAAGAGGTATGATTTGGGTGAGCCAAACAGTGTGACAGCTTCTCCCCTACCTGCCATAGTGCCTGAGTTCCACCATCAGCAGTTCACACCACTGAATCAAAAGGAATTATTTAGGGTACAAGAGTACCCTAATGAAAATGTCCCTGGATAGATACTTGAGCAGGTATATGGGAGCCGCAAGGTGAGCTCCTGCCTTCTCTAAACTCAGCCCTCTGCTCCCCAATTCCCAACATGCTGGCAACTAGTACCTATGACCTTCCTGAGGTCCTAGTTCAGTCCTGGCCGATTCTGGAACCAATTCAGAATGTTAGTGTCCTTCTCATACCAGCAGGTGGGGCTTGGTAGTTCACTGGCTCATTCATTAATTCTTTAATTCATCAAATACTTGTTGAGCAGATAGGTGTTCAGGTGCCAGGCATTTGACTAGACTCTGGAAATCCAGGAACGGACAAAGTCCCTGCCTTCATGGAATATACATTACAGCACAAGAGGTGGAGAATAACAAATGCACCAATAATGTGCATGGGTCACATGGTAATTACTATAAAGAATTACAGCTGGGGGTTGGAAAGTGCTAGGGATGGGGGGAAGACATATGTGATATTTTATTTGGAAGACGGGGGCATCCTCTTGGCTAGGGGACGATTGGGCAGAGAAAGCTGTGAGCAGAGAGTGAGCCAGTGAGTGAGCTGCATGGGCACAGAGGATCTGAGCCTGGAATCTGCTTGGTGTATCGAGGAAAGGCAGGAAGCCTAGTGGCTGGATGGAGGCATGGGGTGAGCAGGAGCCATTGTTCCTGATTCCTGTCCGAGTGCCTGGAAGCTTGGAGTAAGCCCTAGTAGGTGATATGAGCACTCACGCAGGAGCTCCAGTTGTCTGGACGAGGCCCTGGAAACTGCCTGTCAATTCCCCTGGGGCTGTAACCCCGTCTTTCCACATTGTACAAGCAAGTACCATCCCTGCTACAGGCTACTTTCCAGAGCCCTCCCTGGAATAGGCTTTGGTTGGCCATCCCACTCCACTCCACAGGATGGGGCAGACACCTTGCCGGTGGACCTCCTCGGCCCCAGCCCTGCCCTGTGCCAGCTTCTGTGATGTTCCCTGAGCCCCCAGCCATCCTCCCACCCTATTCCTGAGCTTGGGCTTGTTTGCAAGGGAGGAGTCACCACAGGAGCTGTGAGAGGGGTTATGGGCAAACACCTTGCACCTGGCAATTGTGGCCAGGCACTGGCCTGGGTAAGCCTCTCCCACCCTAGGGAAATTCACTGAGTGCTTGGTATATGTCAGGCGCTGTGCTTTACATGTGTCGAGATTTCATTTAATCTTCCCAATGACACAGGTACTATTAAATGTTATCCCCATTCTACAGATGAGGAAATGGAAGCCCAGAACAGCTAAGTCCTTTGCCCAAGGTCACACAGCTGGTCAATTGTGAACTTTTGCTTGAAACTCAAACCTGTCTGTCCTGTCTTAGTGCATTTGTGCTGCTATAAAGGAACACCTCAAGAATTTATGAAGAAAAGAGGTTTATTTGGCTTATGGTTCTGCAGGCTGCACAGGAGCATGGCACCAGCATCTTCTTCTGAGGAGGGCTTCTGGCTGCTTCCACTCATGGCGGAGGGTGAAGGAGAGCCAGTGCATGCAGGGATCACCTGGTGAGAGAGGAGGCAAGAGAGAGGGAGGGAGGTGTCAGGCTCTTTTTAACAGTCAGCTCTCCTGGGAACTAATAGAGTGAGAACTGGCTCATTACCCTGAGGGTGGCACAAAGCCATTCATGGGGGATCCCCGAAACCATTCATGAGGGATCGCCTGCCCCCATGACCTAAGCACCTCCCAATAGTCCCCACCTCCAACACTGGGGATCAAATTTCAGCAGAGGTTTGGAGAGTCAAACATCCAGACTATAGCGCTGTCTTTCCCCAGAGCCTGTCCTGGTTGAATGTATGCAGGAAGAGGTTCTGAACCAAGAATTGTAGCAGGGATAACGCTTCTGCTCCAGGCACGGGGGAGCTGATCTGTGCATCCTGCCCACGTTGTTCGCCCACCAGGAATGAAGAGCCTGGGAACTCTCCCGTCATCCCCCACCAGAGACAGCACTGCTATGCCAGCATCCACCACGGTGCTGCTCCTCTGGCCTGGGGTTCCCCGACTCCAAAGAGTAAAAAACCTACACTTGTACTATTTCTCCTGATGTATAAATGTTCTTCTTCCTGTCCCTAATGCCAGGTCTCTTACATCAAACATTCATTGAATGCCTTGTGGGCACTCAGGGCTGGGAACATAAAGCTGGTTATGGCCTGGTCCCTGCCATCATGAGAGCCCCAGAACAGAGGACCAAGTCACCTCTCAGGTGGCTGCCCCATGACCCTGTTTTCCTAGAGTAAGGCCATGATCCTACCTACACCCCCGTTCCCTTCGGGTCTGCATGTTCTTCTATCACCTGCGAGGTCCTGTCTCAGGCCTGCTGAGGATACAGTGAGAAATTTTTAGGGAGTTAATTAGCTAGATTCAGGAATGGGAGGTTCATGCAAAGTAAGCACCCCAAACCCTCTGCTGGCGGGCAGAATACAGACCTCTTCTTGCTGAGCTATGTGCTCAAAAACAAAACAAAAAATAAAGACAATGCCATTTCAACAAGAGGAGCCTGAAATGAAAATGGAAATAATATTTTAAAATCTTCATATAACATTCAAACTGGAAATCGTTTTTCAGTAAACTAGTGTTTTGAAAAATTTCCGCATTTACTGCATATGGTTTTTCAAGAGGTTGCCAGTAGAGTAGGAAGCTCTTGTGCAATTGCTTAGATGAGTTTTCGTTCAGTCTCCAGATGTAAAACTCATAGGGGAGGTCCACCCCCATTTCTAGGGATATCGACAAAAGCAGAATCGTACACACCTCCCCTCATCTCGGAAAGTATAATTTGTTTTCTGTTGCTGTTTCGTTCATTCAGTCCCCACTTCCTCAGGGACAGCTGCTGAGGCTCCTGACAAGCTGGGAGAAGGTCAGCTGTCCCCAGAGGCATGAGCCACTGGACGCTGCAGGGAGATCATGGCTTCAAGTGGTACCTGTGGGCACGAGGGAAGAGGCAGCTGGTGGCAGACAGTGCAGTTTGGAAGGTGCCAAAGTGCCCTCTTTGTCACCAGGTTTGTTCCCAGCAGTCTGCTACAGTGCCTAAAATACCACCATTAGGGGTTTATTCCTTTGATGTTGTTGTTGTCAAAACATTTTTGGGGGGATGATAATGATGCAAGGTAGCTCTTTCTGCAAACGAACTCTTGTACCAAAGGCCCAGATGTGTGTGATGCAGATGTGAACTACGGATCTCTCTCTCCTTGCATCCTAGGTGCAATTCTCTAGACATCCCCTATTTCCACAGCCTGATAAAGCCTCCACGTGTGACAGTCTTGTGGTCCCCTCAGCTTGCAGTCCGTGCGTCCCATGTCCCGGGTGCCGCACTCAGCCGCACTCGGGTTTTCACCGGGCATCCATCATGGATGGTGTTTTGTGAGTTTCCCGAAGGTTCCTGAAGATTTCGTGGGGGTCACAGGAGAGTTTCCTCTGCTATCAGGCTCACGCTTTTGTCCTCTGACTTCTCCTCACACCTTGATTCTCCTGGGGCTCCAGATTTTTCTCCCTGCACTGGAGTCCCCGCAGGTGCCCCCAGCTCCGCCTGGCCCCAGCAAGCACACTCCCCATAGTCCACCCCTTGCTCATGCTCGGGCACTCATCCTCCCTTCCCTCTTCCTCTCTGAGTCCCCTGTCCAAATACGAAGTCTGCCTACCCGCAGTACCCCCACTTCTCAAGGCTGGATATCAAATTTCAATATAGGGAGGCTCATGTCTCCTCGTGGGAGGGGCGCAGGACTTGGGGCTTATTTCCTGGCCGCAGGGCCACAGTCAATGGGCTGTTTTAAATTTGACTTTCTGTTTATTGGGGTGACTTTTAGGGGTGAGCTGATGTAAATTATGGGACATGGCTAAAGTCCCCCAAGCCTTCTACCACCACCGTTACTTCTTTCAGTCCCTGCTGCCATGGTGCCCCAGGAGGAAGGCGGGACCTCACGGCCTCCCAGCTAGAGCGCCTGGTCTCCTTCTGACGCCTTCTCCAGACTGCCCTTGAGGCAGGTTGCTGAAAGTTGAATCCAGCCGGAATGTTTCTCAGCTTCAGTGGTCTTTGCAGCCCTTTAGCTTAAAGACCTAAATCCAGAGTTGCATGACCCGCAGCGCCCACCGCAGCTGGGCCCCCGCTCCTGCATTGCCCCTGCCTCCGTCAGATCAGCCTGTTTTCAGTGCCCCGGGCTGCACCGGTGGTGTTTGCATAGACTGTTCCTTCTGCCTGTGACACTCCACACCCCCAGCACTTGGTGAAGCCCTCTGTAGTTCAGCTTATCGGCCAGCTAGACATCACTTCCTCCGGGCTATGTTCCTCATGTCCTAGGCTACCTTAGAGGGCGCTGGTGTGGGAAATTTTTTCCCCCCACAGATAATAATAATAGCCCTCCGATGGAGGGCTTCCCTTGCAGACCGTATGGGCGGCCCTGCTGTCCTGAGAGGCCGTTTCGCCCACCGTCGCATCCTCAGTATCTGGCATGAGCCTGGCACATCATAGGTGCCCAGAAAGTATGTGCTGCATGGATGGAGGAACAGGGTGCCGAAGGGATGTTTTCATGTGCAAACACATCTCATAATGTTTCATCTGGAAAAGACTCGGCAGGCAGGGGCAGGGAGGCTGAGGGTGACCACTCCCAAGGCTGCTGTGAGATTGTGGGAGGATTAGGAATGAGGTGCGCACAGCACGGAGCACAGCGCCCAGGCCCAGCAAGTTTCTGCTGCAGGCACGCCCCACTCGCCCTGTCCTTTCTGTACCCATCTCCCCACCCCTTCCCTGCCACACCCTACAGACTGAATTAGTTAGTGGTAGCGAACATAGAGTTCAGAGAAGCAGTTTTCTGCCCCTGGGAGAGAAAACTTTCTATCAGAACATTCTGGAAATGACAAGGCGTCCTTATGATGGTGACATCCTTACCCTGACTCATCTGGTGTTGAAACAGGGGCACCGTACACCAGAAGGGGTAGACAGAGGGTGGATCAGGTGTTCTTTAGGTTTCCTTCTCTTCCCAAGAAACTCTCTATTATGTCATCTTTTTTAAAAAAAATTTTCCTTTTGTTGCTTTGATTTAAAATAGGTGTAGGGATGCTGCAAATTCAAAATGAGAGAAGTCTCAGGAAAATTATGTTACTAGGAAACCAAAATGGGTTGGCATTCTTTCAAGAGGAATTTCTATTCTGCCACCATACATTGTTCCTGACGTCCTGCCAAACTGAATTCTTTGTCCATGGCCAGTCTTCTCTGGGCTGCGTCCCCTCCCAAGATGGCCAAGTCTCAACATCTCTGAGCACCAGAAGCTACCTGTTGGCCATGACTTTCCTGCTCTTTTGGGTATTGCAGCATGAAGCAGAGTTTTAAAGTATGCTTCTTATTCCAAGCAAGAACGTGGATTTATTCTGGACATTTTAGGCTCTGTCAATAAAATATATAAAATGTCTAGGTCAGAGTTTCTTGACCTTGGCACTATGGCATTTTGGGGTAGATAGTTATTTGTTATGGGGAGCTGCCCTTTGCATGGTATGATGTTTTAGAGGCATCTTTGTTCTCTGCCATCTAGATGCCAGTAGCACCTCCCTAGTTGTGACAACCAAAAATGTCTCCAGAGATTGGCAGATGTCCCCTGGGAGAGTAAAATCAACCCTGGTTGAGAGCCGCTGGTCTAGATAAAAGGAGAGGAAGTAAGTAAACCATGTAAGTGTTCTGTTAGTCTAGGTAACTAACCAAATTATACCTGAAACCTAGATTTTCTGACCTCATGACCTGGGGTTAGGAGGTAGGACCTTAATGTGATTAATATCAAAGACGCAGAGGTCAAATGACCTGTATTCAAATCCTGGGCCTCCGATCTCTAACTTTTCAACCTCTGCAAGCTTTAGTTTCATCATCTCTGAAATGGGGCAATCTCAAAGATTAAATGAGACACTGTTTGCAAAGGCTTGTCATGGTGCCTTCATAAGGCTGCAACTTACGTGACTATAACTGTTTGTGACAAAAACTTCTCAGGCCAATAAAGATAACCTATCCTTTGGCAAATAACTTAAAAACCTGCATGCATTCTCTATCGAGCAGCATAGGCTAACTGCTATACCAAGCAACGCTGCAGTTTCGGGCATTGACCACAATAAAAGTCTATTTCTTACCCACTCAATAATTCACCATAGATGTCTCTGGTAGGGCTGCTATCCCTGATCAGGAAGCTCAGACCTAAGCAGTGACTCGTGGACCCCAGCTCCTTCCATCTCATGGCCCTGTCTGCTCCACGGTCTTTCCTAGAGTGTGAATGCTCTGCGAAAATTAAGAGAAATCTGAAGTCAAATAAATTTGAGCAATATACCCTTATAACCTCTTGGAAATTCAAAGTGTCCATTAGCATATGAAGGAGTCTGATGTGTTCTGCTATAAAGAAACATGTTGGACTTTGTTTAACCCAATGTTTATGAAAAAGTCAAACTTCTGTGGGTGCTAACTTCTCTTGCTTTGAAAAAATGTTGCCCTATCAGCTAGTAACATCCCAAGACACGAGTACCCTTTGGCAAACCTGAATGTTGGTTTTCAGCGGAGGAATGATATGGTTAGATCTGTGTTTCAGGAAGGGAATTTCAGCGACAGCTTGAGGGATAGTTTACAAAGGCAAGTGATTCGATCCAGGAGGAGCTTTCTGTCCCAAGCCTAGCAAGCGATGGCCTAAACTGGGGCAGTGGCCATGGGGTGGAGGAGAGGGACTAGGCTGTAAATACATACAATTTTTATTTGTCAGTGATATCTTGATAAAGAGGAACAACAACAACAAAAAGATTCAGTGGTAGAATCACTTGGACTTAGCAGTTACGTGGCTGAAGAAATGGAAATGCCAGTGTTGGTTGAGCATGGTGGCTCATGCCCGTCATCCCAGCACTTCGGGAGACTGAGGCAGGAGGATTGCTTGAGGCCAGGAGCTGGAGACCAGCCTGGGCAACAACGTAGCAAGACACTGTCTCTACAAAAAATAAAAATAAAAAATTAGCCAGGTGTGGTGGCACAAGCCTCTTGTCACAGCTACTTTCAAGATCACTTATCACTTGAGCCCAGGAGTTCAAGGCTGCAGTGAGCTATGATTGCACCATTGCACTCCAGCCTGGGAGACAGGGCAAGACCCTGTCTCTAAAAAAACGGGGGGAGAGAGGGCAAAAAAAATAGAAAAGAAAGAAATGCCAGTGCAGTGTTGTCTATCTCAGACGACAGAAAAGATCAGGTGCTAAAAACTGAGAGCGGAAACGTGGAGGCTTGAAGGGACGTTGACGAGTCTCCCCGATGTGTGTGAGCTCATCCAGGAAAGGGTGTGGAAGAGGAGAGCAGAAGGCCCAGGGCTGGGTCGGGGAGAACAACCCTTCTGGGAGGGTTTGGAGAAGGCCATTCGAGGTGTCGGCTCCTACAGAGGAGGCTTCTAGAAAACAAAAGGAAAAGCCACTATTGGGTTTGACCTGGATTCAGAGGCACAGTGTCACAGGGTGGGGAGTGGAAGCCTCCCCTAAGGCTTAGTGAGGTGATGGAGGTATTAATGGGAAGAAATCCAGACTCTGTAAAATAATTTGAAAAGGTTTATTCTGAACTGAACATGTGTGACCGTGGCCCGGGGAGCCGTGCCCGAGAAGTCTCGAGCAAGTGGTCTCCCACAGCTGGGTTACAGTCTCCTCTGGCAGGAGACAGGTGAAGAAGGGATGTGTGAGAGGAAGACACCCCAGCTGCCAAGACTCATTTTTCAGGCAGATTTCTTTTTTCAAAATGAAAGTTTCTTTATTGCTTGTGTTGACCATGAGTAATACTACTTACAAAAATTCTAATTAGAAGTATAGACGAATGACAGTGAAATTTGACAGTAATCCCACATCCCAGAGATAAACACTGTTAAGTGTGTATTTTTCCAGATTTCTCTCTCTATCTCCCTTTCTCTCTCTATCTCTATTTCTCTCTCTTGTGGTTTTGTTACAGAAATGGGATTATGCCTACAGCTTTGCACCCTGCTTTTTAAACCTGATTCTGTGCATCTTTTCATGTCTATTCCTATGATTAGACATCATCATTGTAATGGCTGCATAACATTGCATTTTATGGGTATATCGCAAAGACATTAGTACAGAATTCTGTCCTTATTATCCATGATTTTTAAAGTATTTGCAGGAGTGCAGGCTGGAGTGCAGTGGCATGATCGTAGCTTGTTGTAACCTCAAATTCCTGGGCTCAGGTAATCCTCCTTTTTTCACCTCCCAAGTAGCTAGGACTATAGGTGTATACCACCTCACATGGCTAAATTTTTTTACAAAATGTTTTTGTAAAGACAGGATCTCACTATTTTTCCAGGCTGGTCTTGAACTCCTGGACTCAAGCAATCCTCCTGCCTCAGCCTCCAAAAGTGCTGGGATTACAGGTGTGAGCCACTGTACCTGGACTTAAAGTTTTAAAAGCTAACTGGGGCTACATGCACTCATGACTAGACACACAGAAATATTCTGAAGACAGAAAAAAAAAAAAGCCCCCAAAACGAATAGTCTCAGGCTCTGGAGTCATCTTGGAAACCAACTCCATTGTTCAGTTATTCCTACTGGGGTTCCTTTAGGAGCTGTTAGTTCTCATTTTTATATCTAAACATAATTTCTGCAAAATCATCCTCAGAACAAACACTCCATATATTTTCCACCCAGTCTGAGACAATGAGAAGAACTCAATGGCATCATCTGGATCCCATGGTGACAAAACATCACATAGACCCGAGTTTGGGACATTCTACAAAATAACCAGCTATCCTTGCAACTTTCCTGTAAGCCTGAAATTATGTCTAAAATAAAAAAAGATTAATGAAAATACAAATGTAAACTCTTTCATTTTTATTCCTTTCAGAAGACCTAGACATGCAGCTTGCAGTGTTTGGAAATTGTTGACTTGGAAATGGTTGACTCAGGACTCATTAACCTCGAGGAAAATCACGACAAGGTAGCGTTCTTTGTCAGTGTTGCGGATCACTCACCATCTTTCCTGCCAGCCTTGATGACACGTCTGTCAGCTCACCACGCCGCCCACACTCACCCTCCTCTCATGGAACTGGTCCATCCATCCACTGGCTCCCAAACATCAAAACACTGTGTCCGGTCCCATCACCTGGCCATGGCTTTGTATATATGTATTCAGGATTCTCTCTCTGTGTGACAATCAGGGTCTTTGGGAATACTCAACAGCTCTGGGTCAGATCGATGATTGTAGACATTTTCCTAAAACCCCACTTTTTCCTCATGAATCTATCTTCCAGTGATGGGGTAAAATAGACTTAGACTTGAATATTCCCTTCTCTCCTTTCGGTTAGGAGAACGTCACCTTCACACCTCAACGTTTGCTCCCCATGCGCCGTCCCTGTCCCTCCCCGCCCCACCCCATGATTCATTTGTCTGAGGGGTTCCAGGACCTTCCAGGAAAGATTGGAACAGAGAGGTTGGAGTGGGAGGGAGAGAACTTAGCCAGAAAATTTAAGTTGATTTTTACAATAAAGTGCAGGGAGAGAGGAGGAAAAGAGAGAAGTGAGAGAGGCGATTAGGCACATAGCAAATCAGAGCTTAGGGAGTCTTGTGAGTGTTTGAAGGAACAGAGGGGACAACAAAGGGATTCAAGAGAATTGCTGGGAGGTGCAAGTTAGAGAGATGGAAGTAAAAGACTGAAATTCTTTTTTTCTTTTTTGGGGAGGTTGATTTTGACTGTTTGGACTGTGCCTGTCGACTGTAATTCCTTATAGAGAGTGGACAATGGATCTAGGGTTTATAATGGTTGTGTTATTCCTAATCTTTCCATAGCTCCCTGCTGCCTATGAAATTACTTGCAAACTCTTTGTTCTTGTCATTCGAGCCCCCTATTCCATCCCTGGTCTGGCTCTTGGCAGCCTTACAGCCCCTGTAAGACCTGTCCTTCCCCTGTGCCAGGTGCTCACTCTGTGCCTTTGCTCCCCTTCCCCCTCTTTGGAATCTGGCTTACAAGTTTCCCTTCTTGAAAAGTCCCTTCCCTGGAAGCCCTGGGCCCTGAGGGTGTCTCGTGCCTCTGCATTCCTAGAGCACTTCTTGCCATCTTGCTCTGTGGCTCTCATGGTACATCTCTTCTTGTTAGTGACCTTTTCCTGTGTGTGACTGGCCTCCTACTGGCTTGACAAGCTCCCCGAGGGCAGAAGTGCCTCCCCCACAGTGTGTAGCACAGTGGCTGATGCTGGTAGGCTGCAAACCCTCCTGTGATCCTAGTGGCTTCCCACACCCTGACTTTGGCAGCCGGAGGTTCTCTGACCTCTAGTTCTCCCTGTCCAGAGAGCCGGGAACTACTTACCCTGCAGTGCCTTCCAGTCCTTTGATTTACTTTTTTAAAAAAAAAACAATCTAACAGATATTTGGAAGCAGCTTCTACTCCTCTTGCTCACGGCTGTGTCACTGGCTGGGAATTTCAGATTCCTTAGCCCCACTGCAGGGGCTAAGGATAATCCCTTTAAGAAGGTTACCATCTTCTCTCCCCATATATTGGATGTGCAGGGCCTGGGCTGGGGGGCCTCAAACATGCGACCTGCTTGAGACCTGCTTCCAGTCATGACATCTTCAGTCTTTATTTATAAAAATTCTCCTTTCTTAAGACATTTAAAATATATTAAATCATCCCTATACTTAAAGATCATATTTGACAGCAACTTGTAAAGAAATCAATTTGCCAGTATATTGCTCTGTTGTAAAATCCCTCCTTCGCCTCTGGAAGGCAAAGCTATTCCTGGCTGTTTTGTTCTCCGTCTTCAGGCTACGCGGCTTTAAGATCTTCCTGGGCTACTTAGTTCTCTGCACAAGGAACTTCAAATGGTTAAGTATCTTCTGACAGTTCCCAGGTCAATCAAAGGAAAGTCTTCCTCTCTCTCCACACCATCCCTCCCCAGCCACCCTTCTCCTTCCAATGTGAAGGGGAAGACAGGAAGTTTTCTATAGGGTGTGCCTGTGCTGACAGCAGAATGTGGCCGTCCAACTAGGACCCGTTCACTCCTGGGACATTTTCTCAGTGATTTCAGTTCCCTCCCTCCCTTCTTAACTTTTAGAGAAGCAGCCCTTCCGTTCAGATGGGTCCATTACTTACTAGCTCTGTGACTGAAACTCTTTTGAGAGTTTTCTGCTCCTCTGTAAGACAGACGCCACCTTCTTCATCAGGTAGTTCTGAAGATGAAAGGAGATCTAACCCAATCTAATCATCGAGTCTAATCTGTCTTTGTAATCACCATACCTAGCATGGTGTTGGGCATATAGGAGGAGTTTAAGAGATGTGAGGTCTTTTCCCTGCAGAAGAGAAGAGATTTTTTTCCTTGCCCATAGTTATTGTGTTCGTGGCTGCGACCCCTATAACAAAAGATGGATTAAGGAGAGAGAAGCACACAAATGTAATTAATATAGGTTTTACATGACACTGGAGCTTTCAGAAATGAAGACCCAAAGAAACAGGGAAACTGTATTTTTATGGAAAGTCATGCAGAAGTGTGATCGGAGGACAAAAGAGCGTGGTCTACTGGTAATAAACTGGGGGAATTTAGCAAGGCTGTTTGTTCAGATGCTTCTCCGTGGCTCTGTGTGACGTTCCTTTCCTCTGGGTATAGGGAGGACACTTCTGGAATGAGGCTCTTATGACCTACTTTTAGAAGGAGATCAGATAATTCCTTTATGGCCTGTTTCAGGGGAGAGGGTGAGGGAAAGTCAGCAAGTCCTTCCCACTACTGGTGTTTTCTCAACAGCCAAGGTGCCATATTTTGGGTTAACATGTCCTGAACCCCATCATCCTCCTCCTTCTACCTAAACAATAGCTCAGAACAGCGGCCCTCGGACTAGCATGTATAGCAAACATGTCATACGTGTTATGCACGTTCCTTGGAAAAAGTCAGATTCTGGGGACCCGTACCCAGCGAGTCTGACTCAGTGAGTCTGAGGCATCTGCCTTTTTCATCAGACAGTGATTCCATAATAGTACAGGTGGTTGGCAGATCACACTCTGAGAGACCCTACTTTAGAATCATAAAATTATGCAAAGATAGAGCTGGAAGGGACTCTGAATTATCTCATTCAACACCTACTCCCAGTTTGCTGATAGAGAGACTGAGTTTAGGTGACTCACCCAGGGTCACACAGGGTGGCAGCAGCTGGGCTAAAACGGGAATTCAGCTTCCGTGACTCACAGGGTGGCTTTGGCTACACCAGGCTACGCCTCCTCTTTAACAGGAAACAGTGCCTTTCCTGGCTCTAGCCGAGGTTGCCCTGAGCAACTCCTTGGCAATGCCTTAAGCTCTCAGCCTTCTTAGTCAAAAGGCCTTCTAGAAACTTTTCTGTGCGGATCACTTCTCTGTAGCAGCCTATGCATCCTTTCCATAGCCTTGTTGAGTATGTCTTCAGATTAGAAACAATTTCTTCGATTATTTCTTTGATTATAATGGGTACTTTTCTGCCCTTCAATATTTTCTTCTGGCATCCTCTTAGTTGGAGATTAAAATGCTTTTTAATCAAAAACATTTCTTTGCTCATATTCAACCCTTTTATTATAAAACAAAACACAAGTAGAAAAAAACACATGAAACAAAATTATAGGTTAGAGCAGAGGTGGGGAACCTGTGGCCTTCTAGATCTTTAATATCCTTCTAACCTCCACCCAGGTGAAAAAATAGAATTCTGCCAGCTACCTTAGAAGCCCTTCTATATACTCTGTCCCGATGACACCCTCCTCCATCCCTCCCAAAGTAATCATGATCTTGACTTTTGTGGGACTCACTTCCTTGCATATCTTTACGGTTTTATTACCATGATTGTGTGTCCCTAGACACCACAGTTGAATTTTGCTCTTTAAAAAAAATCTGAGATGTCTTTTAAATCTTTTTTAAACTGTAGGTTCCCCTCCATATCTTTCTTCTTCTTATAGTTTATCTTTTGAAGAACCCGATCCATTTGACTTACAGAGTTTTTCAGTCTTGATTTTGCTGATTGCATTCTTGTGGTGAAGTTCAATATGTTTCTCCATCCTGTACATTTCCTACAAACTGGCAGCCGCATCGGAGGTTTGATGAAACTTATGTTTGATCCATTTAACTGGATTGTGAGTGGTATGTGTTCTTTCATGAGGAGGCACATAGTGTCCGTTTTCCACTCCTTTTTCTTACATTAGCTGCCATTAATGTTCAATACCTAGAGCCACTGATTGATTGGGGGATTGCAAGATGGTGATATTCTGTCATTTCATTTTCCTGTATTTAGTGGAATACTTTTATAAAAATAGATCACCCCCCATCTACTGTTAGGGTACTTGCTGATACAGTTCATGTTAAAAAGGCAGGACAAATACTTTAGTTTTTTCTATACCCAGTTTTCAAAATAACCAATAGACTCTCTGTTATCCTCTGAAGATGACTAATTTTTTTCTTAATATAATTATGAATGATATTTGATTAATTTTAATCAATTGTAATTTTTATCCTTATTGAAATATGCCATATTTGGCTAAAGGATGTCTCTTCGAGTTGGTTCCTGAGTCCTTTGGCATGAACCTAGTAGTCTTTGATAGCTTCCTTGCTATCTGGCATAACAAGATGTTTTAGCTCATTGTGTATATTTTCTGCCCCAGAACCAAAATCAGCCATTGCTCCAACAAGTCCTCATTTCTTTTTATTGTAAATGATATTTAAAGACCACAATCTTGGGGCTAGTAATGCTTATTGCTACTGGATTGGTCATTGGGTCATTATTTAAGTCTTTTCAGTAGACAGAGCTAGGAAAAAACTCACATGCACACACACACATGTATGTACTTAAAGATAAAACACCTAGTAATTTCATTTGACATTCCCGATTCAAATTTAGGACAGGTTTTTTAAAAATTTAGATAGCCAGTAAAAAGATTGATAATAGGATTTTATTTCCCTTGTAAGTCACTTGCTCTTTCTGCCTAGATACCAAAGCATTTTTTTCCCTTTTTCTTTTTTTAGAATCCAGTCATTTTACTATGGCATGTTTTGGTGTAGACCATTCTAGGTCTATATTCTAAAGTGCGGGGCATACTTTCTCAATATGTAGCTTCAACTTTTATTTTAATTTCAGGAAAATTTTCTTGATTTGTAGTTTTTAGCATGTATTCTGTTCCCTTGCTTTGCTTTTCATCTTTAGAGAATTTTATTATCAATTTGTTGGATCTTCTTTGATATTTTCAATATTTGTCCTTTTCTCTTAAATCCTTTTTGTCTCTTCATTTAAAGAAATTTCTTTTCACCTTTTATTTCTTTTCAGGCATTATTTTTTGTGTCTATTTGTTCTTATGTTACTAAAATAAAAAAATATGTTTTATGTAAAAATATATTTATATAAATATAAAACATTTTTATCTTATTATTTTTAAAATTCTTTTAGTTCTGTCCCTTCATTTCTGAGCCTTAAAATTCTTATTCATGTTACTCTTTATATCTTGCATTATTTCCTTAATGTCTCTAAGCTTGTTTTGAAATAATATATAGTGGTTTGGATTTTTTAAAGCATATTATTCCAGTGTGCTTTTTTAGAAGGATGTTACTGCTTGTTCTTTTTTCATGTAGTAACTGTGGTTGGGATTTGACCTTGATATTTGCCTTGTGCTCATTTTAACACAAATTTAGTTTGTCTGAACTTTGAGAAGGAGACTGGGTTCAGAAAGCTTTTCTAATTTCTTTGTTTTCAGGTAGTTTTTAAACATATGGTAGCTTGCTTTCCGAGTTTCACTGGCCGTGTTCCCTCCCCTGCTCCTATCTGAGCCTGCTCTTCAACTCTTTTGCCCTGGGCTGCTTTATTTTCATTCCACTACAGGTAGTTCCTTCTCGCTTAGTGTGTGATGGAGTCATTTTGTCCCAGAAGGGAACCTCTGCATGTTCCCAGGTGCTGGTCTGCTCCAGTCCCTTCAGTTCTTAGCCCGACCCCTGATTGGGCACAGTCACTCCTAGTTTTTGTCCCAAGTTTGCCCACCAGGCTTCCCAGTGAATATCCACTGGCTCCCTGGGGACTGTTTCTTCCTCAGGCTCATCACAGGTTCCGACTCTTCTCTCGGCTCCCCGCCCCCATGCACCAAGGTCAGTGACACACAGATCTGTGGCTGTTGGTGGCTTGTTCCACCTGCTTGTGTTCTGGGCTTCACAGGGATCCCTTGACAGCTAGTTTTGTTGGAAATCTTGTTTATGGGTTTCAGTTTTGTTAACTAGTTGCTCTATCTTTACAGGAGGATTCAGAAAGATCCAAATACTGCCTGCCTGCCACTGCTGCTGCCATCTTTCCAGAATCTGTTCACTAGTGTTGAAGCTTGTCTTCTTGGTTCTGAAATTTTTCTATTTTAATGTGTAATGAAATCAGAATCAGCACTAATCCCACTTATTAACTGATTTAACCCCTCAGCTTCAGTTTTCCCATTTGTAAAATATATGTGATTACAATCCTGCCCAATCTACCTTATTCATTAATTCACTTATTCATTCAACAACCATTTGCTGAGCACCTAGATGCTGATGGATCAGATAGAACCTGCCTCCAGGGAGTTCAGCTCAGTGGGGATTAGTAATAACATTTAACATTTATAGAGTGTTTACCAAGTTCCAGGTTTTATGCAAAGCATTTTGCATATATTATTTAATTTAATTCTCACAACAGCTCTCTAAAGATAGCTTCTATTATTATATCCATTTATCAGGTGGGGAAACAGAGGAGTAACTTGACTAGGGTTACTCATCCACCCACCTATCCATTCCAACACATATTTATTAAGGCCTATGCATAAAATTCTGAGCAAAAATATACATATATTTCTTATAGTTTAGTTGACAGACATCAAGCCCCAAATCACCCAAATAATATACAATTGCAATAATTATAATGGCCTCATAATATCCATTTTCCTTTTATTGGTAGCACAATCATACTTTTTAGTTGGCCATGTTGTCACCTGGGTGAGAGAGATATTCCCAGCATCACTTGCAGCTAGGTATGGTCATGTGACCAAGTTCTAATCAATGAGCCTGAAGAATGGAACAATAGAAGTGTCATGTGCCACTTCCAGAAAGTCTCTTTAAAGGGAGAGGAGAAAACCCTTTTGACTGATCTTCCTTCCTGGTGTTTAGGATGGTAATATGATGGTTGGGACTTCTGCAGGCATTGAACCGTAGGTGATTTTGGAAGCCTCCAGTTAGGATGGTGGAATGGGGAGTAACAAGGAGCCTGGGTCCCTGATGAGACAGAGCTGCCACACTAGCGCTGGACTTCTGGTTAGGTGAGTGGAATATAAACTTCTATCTAGTCCAAGCCACAGTAGGTGTGTTTCTGTTAAATGCAGCCAAACCTAATCTTGACTGAGTACCCTTAACTGACCCCATAAAAGAGGGACATGGTGGCAGGGGAGCATCCATTAGGGAGAATTATATGACCAGGTCAGAGAAGGCTTTTCTGAGGAAGTGATGGCCAAGCTGGATCTCGAGGAAGATCAGGAGGTGACTATTTGGGTGGGAGTCCAGTATGGGGTTAAAAAATCAAAGCAATGATTTGTACAGGGTTCTGTGGTAGGAGGGAGGGTGGCAAATTAAAAGAACCCAAAAAAGGTCAAAGAGTAGCTGGAGCTCAGAGTGAGAAAGGGTGGTACCCACTGTGGCTGGAGAAACAAGGAGTTTTCTCTGTCCTAAGAGCAATGGAAAGCCATGGAGTATTTAAGCAGGGATGAGGACCCATGACCAGAGTTGATAAGTTTAACAAGGTCACTGTGGCTGCCATGTGGAGACAGACTGGTTAGGGTAGGAATGTGTGTGGGACACCCAGTAGTCCAGGTGAGAGAAGATCAGCCAGACTGATGGGGTGGAGTTGGAAAGATGAAGGAGATTCCAGAGATACTTAGAAGAAAAAATCAACAAGGCTCAGTAATGAACTTCAAACAAGGACAGGAGGGAGAGGAAGTTGCCTGCACCGCTTGTGGGTTTCTGGCTGACGTAAGAGGGTGGAAGTCCTGCTAATAGCAGTGAGGCTGGTCTGGATGGTAAGATCATGAAATCAGATGGATCTTGATGGGCATCAGGTGTTGGTGTTAGTTTGCTAGGTCTGCTGTACAAAGTACTACAAACAGTGTGGCTTAAAACAGGGTCCCCAACCTTTTTGGCACCAGGGGCCAGTTTTATGGAAGACAATTTTTCCATAAGGGGGGTGTGGATGGGGGCGAAGCTCAGGTGGTGATGCGAGTGATGGGGAGGGGAGCGGCTGCAAATACAGATGAAGCTTGTGCTGCTCACCTCCTGCTGTGCACGCCACCCCCACTTCCTAAGTTTCATGGAAGACTATTTTTCCACAGACCGATGGGGTAGGGGGCAAGGGCAGCAGAACTCTGTGGCCCGTTTTGAGCCCACAGGCTTAAAACAACAGAAATGTATTCTCTCATAGTTCTGGAGGCTAGAAGTTTGAAATCAAGATGTCAGCAGAGTCCCGGTCTCTCTGAAATAGGAAGGATGCTTCTTTGCCTCTTCCCAGCTTCTGGTTGCTGGGAATCCTTGGCATTCCTCGGCTCGTAGCTGCATACCTCCAATCTCTGCCTCCGTCATCACCAGCTGTTCTCCCTGCGTGTCTCTCTGCTCTTTCTGTCAGGACATATTATTATATATGTCATATTATTAAATAGATTTAGGGCCCACCCTCATATGAACAATTTCATCTTAACTAATTACATCTGCCAAAATCCTATTTCCAATTAAGATCACATTCACAGTGACCTGGGGTTAGGACTTCAACATATCTTTTTGGGGGGCATAAGTCAACCCCCAGCAGGGCCTTTGCAGTTCCTGACTGGAGTGGCTGTGTGGGCAATAGGGCTGTGCAGGGAAGGGAAGATGGCAAGAAGCAACTGGTGACAGCGTAGTGTGAAAAATGCTAAAATAGAGATAGGAAGGAGATGTAAGTAGAGAGTGAGGAGGCGGGCTGTGGAGAGGGCAGAGGGGATCACACAGAAGATGTTGACGCTGCGTCCTTGGTGGGCTGGGACCCTGCCAGGCAGACAGGAGCAATGCAGGCAGAAGCACGGCATGAGTGCTCATGGTAGTTGGTGGTCTATGAGGTCTTGGTGTGGCTGCAGTGTGGAGTGTGATGTGACAGTGGAGGGTCCGGATCTTGAGGGGTTTGGGGGGGTGTGCTAAAGGCTTCGCGTGTGACCCTGAAGGCAAAGGTGAGCAGCTGAGTGGTTCAAAGGCAAACATGGGTCTTTGACAAAGGCTAGCAAGCCCGCCTTGTAGACGGCCGTGGAGGTGTTTGTGGAGGCTTGGTGAGCATGAAAGGGCACCCGCTCCCGCGTGTACCCGCGTGTTCTCTGGCCCCTGTGTTCTGCCCACAATTTGGCATGAGGGGCCGTGCAAGAGTTTTTGACATTGTTTACCCATCTCTCCCCTCCCTTCACGCCTGTGGGATTTCCACTGGGTAGAGGAGGGAGGGGGGCTGGACTTGGACAAGGCGATGCATGTGAAACCACCTTTTAAATCCAAAGCATTTTGCACAAGTCTGGTTTTAGAGTCAGCTAGAGCTGGGTGCACAGGTTTTAAACAGCTTCATTGATATCATTTACATATTGTAAATTTCCCTGGTTTAAAATGCATAATTCAGCGATTTTTCATACAATCAAAGAGTTGCATGAGCATTACCGTAATCTAATTTTAGGACATTGTCATCAACCCCATGAGAAACCTCATACCTGGATGCACATTCCGACTCCACCCTTGCACAGCTGTGCAACTATGGGCAACTTAGCCTCCAAGCCTGTCATCTTGCAGGTGGGAAAGTTTCATGGGCTTATTTAAGGATTGAATGAGATAGCAAATAGCACCCTTAACACGGTGTCTGGCACAGGGGAGGCTCTCAGTACGTTTGAGTTTCCTGAATTAATGTTGGCAGTGGTTCTTCTGTGGATTAGTCAGGAATTACCCTGAGCAGTTATTCATGAGTCATTGTCACAGCATCCAAACCTTCCCGAAGAGCTCACAATTCTTACACTTAACCTAATGCTTTTTCAACACACACACGTGTATACCAACCCATCATACCTCGCACACACACACACACACACAATTTGCAAATACAACACACATGTAACTAAGCAAGCTTTGAGAGATTCAGAGAAGATCTGGAATTTTGGTATGCTCATAGAGCTAGTAGCTCTTTAAATATATCTATCTGTATCTATATCTCTAGCATCATGAATGTCTGTAATTTGTGTTTCTTTAACTTAAAGGATTTAGTGTCTAAGATGTCCAACAGAATTATCCACAGACAAAATTGTAAATCAGGCAAAGTTGCATTTTGCTTAATGTTTAGGTGAATGTGTACCTAGGTTGTAAATAGTTAAATAGAACCAAGTTATTTTATTAACCTAGAGCTAATAATAATTTCTTGGGCCGTTCCCAGGCACCAGGTTGAGGATTAAATATTTTTACATGTATCTTTTCCTTTTCCTTGATTCTGAGGGTTAAGTAGGTATTCATATCAAAATGTAGGAATTACTATCCCCCTTATTTTGCAGGAGAGAGCAGAGGGGGCCCAGAGAAGTTAAGTCACTTGCCCAAGGGCACACCCTGGGAAGTGTTCTGAACTCAGGAACTCCTTACAATGATGGGCTTCGGCGTAGGTTTGTTCCAGATGCCTCTAGGAACCTACTTTTAGAAGACAGGTAAGCCTATTCTCAGAAGCATCAGCGGGTGATTGGGCTGTTCATTATCCCCAGAGTTACTGCCACTGGGGCAGGGGCTGCCATTTTCATGGCCTAAGCAATACTTTCCAATCCTGGGAATGTAGCAGAATGACCCAGGGAGCTTTTAAAAGATCTAGATTTCCTGGCTCCACTCCAGACAGCTTATAGCAGAATTTTCTAGGGTGGATCTTAGATCTGTACTTCTAAAAAGCTCTCAAGAAACCATTTAATTTAATTTAATTTAAATTTTTTTAGAGATAAGGTCTTATTCTATTGCCCAGGCTGGAGTGCAGTGGTGCCATCATAGCCCACTGCAGCCACAAACTCCTGGGCTCAAGCAATCTTCCTGCTTTAGCCTCTTGGGTAGCTGGGACTGCAGACGTGCACCACCACCTGGCTAAATGTTTTATTTTTTGTAGAGACGAGGTCTCACTGTGTTGCTCAGGCTGGTCTTGAACTCCTGGCCTCAAAGCAATCCTCCCACCTCAGCTTCGCAAAGCTAGGATTATAGGTGTAAGTTACTGCGCCTGGCCAAGAAACCATTTTAGATGTAAAATATAGAGGCTCTAAAATGCAGGAGTACAATAAAATATAAACATTTTACAATTTAAATTTTAATGCAAGCACAGTCAATACACAAATGAGAGTTTGGTAGAAATAGTTGTAACACATATGACAGGTGGTGGGTGTGTTAGTTCGATGGCTCTGTTATACATATAAACCCATCATGCTCTGTGGCTTAACACAATAGAATCAAATTTCTCATTCACATCAAGTCCACAATGGGTGATCCCGTTTGGCAGGCAGCTCTCCTGGCAGGCAGAGATTCAGGAACGAGGCTCCTTCCGTTTTGTGCACTGCCATCTTTAATACGTGGCTTCCAAGGTTGTGGAAGGGAAATTAGTTGGGAGGCTCACCAGTGGGCAGTTTTATGGGCCAGGTCTGGAAGTGAAACACGTGGCTTCCACCCACACTTCACTGGCCAGAACTCAATCTATGGATATACCTAAGCACAAGGGAGGCTGGGACATGTGGATGCTCCTAGGATGATGGAGAAACACGTTCAGTTAGGGGAGCCATGAGCCTATCCCTACCCCAAGGAACTGATATTTTACAAACTGATCCAATTAAAGGCAAATGATCCAATTAAAAATGGGCAAAGGATAAGACCAGACCGTTTATAGAAGCACAAATCCAAATGACAAATGAACATTAAAAGATGCTCAAGCTTTCTAGTAGACAGGGAAATGCAAGGAAAATAACAATGAGCTGTCATTGTCCACCCGTCAGATTGACAGAAATGAAAAGACGATAGCACCTACTAATGGTGGGGAGCAGGAGAGGGTGCATTTATGCACTGTTGGTGTAAATGGAGATTGTTACCACAT
Organism: Lepilemur ruficaudatus; assembly: GCA_963574885.1. Taxonomy (NCBI): domain Eukaryota; kingdom Metazoa; phylum Chordata; class Mammalia; order Primates; family Lepilemuridae; genus Lepilemur; species Lepilemur ruficaudatus. The sequence continues at coordinate 5,775 of CAUYRT010079877.1, read as the reverse complement.
TTCGGAAAGTCATCTGACATAAGCAATTAAAATTAAAAGCATAGATCCTTTCAACCTGCAGTTCCATTCTAGGGTATCTCTCTCATGAAATAAAAGCAGTGTGTATGGATAGATGTGTCCTAGGATAGTTACTGCAATGTTAGTCATAGTGACAAAAATAGAACATGAAGTTCCCATGCATAGGGGGATAGTTTAGTGAATTGGGATTATCACTATTATGGAATATTTTTGCAGTTTATAAAAGGTGACTAAGAAGTATTCTCATGTGGTATTATTAAATGAGAAAATCAGAGAAATGTATGGGACTCCTTTTTTTAAAAAATGATAAATCAAAGGATCATCTCTATTGCCTTTTTAAACTCCTCTCATCATCATCATCATCATCATCAGTCCACGCCTGTCTATGTATCTATCTATGACTGATGGACATAGAGAAAGGTCATTAACATTGGTGACTTGGACCAAGGATTGTGGGTGAAAGGGAACAGGAGGAATAATAAGGTAACAAAAGTAACCCCCCCAACACTGCATTTACAGAGGTTACAATGAAAAAACACAGCATATGTGATAAGACCTCATAAAAGTTATGTATATAACATATAGTCATAAAGGAATGCATGAATTCCTTCCTAAATGATTCTGATGAGCCATCAGGCTTTATCAACAGGGTTTGACCTTGGAAGCTCAAAAATTGGAACACCAAGCATCAGAAAGCAGAGTGTTAGGGAACCATTTCTGAGTGAAGGGTTCTTGCTGGGAGCCCAGAAGCCACTTCCCATGAATCACTTTCTACCTGGAGTGTGCTAAGGCTGACTGACCTTGGACCTGTTACTTCACCTGCCCAGACCTGTTGTAAGGAAGGGAGATGGCGAATATGGATGCTGGAGGCGGCCCAGCCAGTTCTGTCAGCTTGTGGGGAAGCTCAGGGTCATGGTTCTGGTGAGGCCTGTTGCTCAGCTCAGTGGGTAATGGAGGAGTGGGAAGCATCACCATGGTGAGAAGTAGGGGCTGCCCTTTGAAGAGAGAGGCTGGGGCAGGCCTGGGCTGAGAGGCTCTGAGTCTCCTTGACCTTGACCTCTAGACCTAGCTTCTTGTCCTTTTCCTACCCTATCCCTTTGGTAAAATCTTGTGAATTGGTGTTAGGTGAGTGGTATGGACTGAATGTTTTTGTCCTCCCCAAATTCATATATCGAAGCCTGAACCTCTAGTGTGGCTGTATTTGGAGATCAGTCACTAAGGAGGTTATTAGAGTTAAGTCAGGTCATAAGGGTGGGACTTTGATCCTATAGGATTAGTGTCTGTATAAGAATAGACAACTGAGAGCTCTCTCTCTCTCTCTCTCCATGTGCATGCACCAAGGAAAAGCCATGTGAAGATGCACTGAGACGGAAGCCCTTTGCAGGCCAGGAAGAGAGCCCTCCCCAGAAACTAAACCATACTAGGCCTTGAGGTTGGACTTCCCAGCTTCCAGAACTGTGAGCAATAAATTTCTGTTGTTTAAGCTGTGTAGTGTGTGTCAGTTTGTTATGGCAGCCTGAGCAGATTAATACAGTGAAGGTTTAGCTTTATTTTATTTTATTTTATTTTTTTTGAGACACAATCTAGCTCTTGCCCAGGCTAGAGTACAGTAGAATGATTATAGCTCACTGCAACCTCAAACTCCTGGCCTCCAGTGATCCTCCTGCCTCAGCCTCCCAAGTAACTGGGACTACAGGCATGCACCACCATGCCTGGCCTTTAGTTGTAAATATTAATAGTAAAATTCCTTCATTTTATTAACTACTGACAATGTGCTACTCAAGGCAGACATAGAACCGATGACCCTCACAATGCTCTGGGTCTGGTGGGGAGAGAGATGAGTAAACAGAGTGAACACTCTGCCCAACACAGGATGTACAGGGTGCTCCTGGAGAAAGGAGAATGGCATTAGAGACCCAGTGCATGTACTCAATATTTGCCAGCTAGGGCCCCTGAGTATGTTTTCTTTGGCTCCAGCAGTGTTTTAAAAATCAGGAAATGTCACATAAAAATCTAGACTTTTCTCTTGAAAAATCAGTCTCTGGTCACACTGGGCCTGCATTTCCACATGGAAGTCACTGGATGGTGCTGAGGAGCAGTTGCTACCTTCAGAGACAACCGTGAGCTCTCAGTTTACCACTGTCCCCACAGCTGCCTAATGCCTCCTTGCTCAGTCAGCCCCAGTGACCTCACTTCATGCCACCTGTCATTTGAAATTCCTGACATAAACTGTTGGGTTTTTTGTTGCTCATAAACATGCACAATTAATTGTGGATTTCCTCTCCCATGTTAGCCAGTGAGCCAGGTTAACTCAAATTGGGTCCAAAGAAAGACAAGATGCTGACACTGTGAAGGTCATGTGACACCATTTTGTGTCGGAGACTCATGAAATTTCAGAGCTGGGAGGGGCTTTGGGGATTTTTGGGGATTATGCAGTCCAGGCATCTCATTTCTCACGGAAATGGAAACCCAGAGGAGAAGTCACCTGCCCCAGGTCACACAGCTGCACCATAGGGAGCAGAACCAGGAGGAGAGCTTGAGTTTCCTGGGGCTACTCTGCTGCTTTTCCGCTCTGGTAAATTGCTTTTTGTCCTCCTATTTATTATCTTGGTATAAAAAGAAAAATAGCAGTTTTCTATATAGATTTGGGAAAGTATTGTCATGTGATATTTAATCCATGTTCAGGCCCTTTTCTTCACACTGTCAGAGGAATTATCCAAAGGAAATTATTGGAAAGTGTTAGCCATGTATTACAGCTTCCAAGCCCACAAGCACAGATGTCCACTGGCAAAACTGAAATAAAATTGGAAGAAATTAAAACCCATTTTGTTTTCCAGCCCCTGATAATAAAAAATTCCTGCTGCAGATGAGAGCTCGAGCTCAGTCTCCTCCTCCTCCTCCTTATTATTATTAAACAAAGGCAGAACACAACAAAAATAGAAACTAATGCAGAGATCTGCTCCGGTTTCTTCTTTTGTGTACCAATGTTTTTGTTGGGCAAATCACATCATGGAGCGTCCCTTACAATGGCTTATCTCTAGAGGCCCTGAAGTAACTAGCAAGGATGTGAAGGGATGGTCTGTTCTAAAGCAGTATCTTCTGAAAGCCCCATCTCTTTGGGTCTCTGTATCCCCACGTTGGTGGTGGGAGGAGTAACTAAGCATAAAATCTATTAAAGAATAAACAAGACAAGAAGCCATGTGGTGTGTTGGTTAAGGTCGTGGGTTTGGGGCCAGACTTTCTGGGTTCAAATCCCAGCTCTGTCACTGGCCAGCAGTTTGGGCAAAATACTTAATCTGTTGGCTCCTTAGTGTTTGAATGAAGATGATGATCCTGGTCCTCACCTTCCTGGGTTATTTTGAGGACTCAGAACACTAAGTCCCAGTGTCTGGCTTCATAACTGTTATCTGGACCATTGTGGCAGGAGACAAAGACTCTCTCCTTGACCAAACTATAGTTAGGCTCCTCAGAGCCTGTTCTCCACTGGGCTTTGACCTTGGGCTTCTGTGTCTGTGTCCATCCTTGCTGGGTCCAGTTCTAAGTAAGAATCCTGCTAAGTCAGTTTAGAGAGAGTCCCCACCCTTTGTACCAGATCACGCTGGTCTGCCTTCATCAAGAATTCTGGTAAGTTGGTTTAGCAAGAATCCCCTACCCTTGGTGTGTCCTCTTAGCAATTTTTCATGTCCACTAACCCTCTCACGCTGCTCTTGACTATCCATCCCCACTTGTCCTTGTATTCAGTGTTGAACCTGATCATCTCTCCCCTATTACAATACCCCTATCACAAGAGTCCTGAATAAAGTCTTCCTTATCATTTTAGCAAGTGTCAGAATAATTTTTTCTTTAGCACAAGAGAGGAAGGTAGTGTTGTGATTGAGGACCTGAGTGAGTTTGGGAGAATCACAGAGGATCTGGTGGGAGTTTTGCTTTTAGTAGGATGAGAATGAGCAGAGAGCAGGTGTGAGAGACTGCGGTATCTACAACCTGGTGGGGTCACTGTGGGTCCAGAGCCTCACCCCAACTTTACAGATTCAGAGGGTTGATTCATCAGAGCACCCAGGGGTCAAGGAAGTACAATGTACAATGTGCAATGTACAAATCTTACAAAGACCCCTGTTTCATATACATCTGAATTCTGATTGTTGTTCTCAGCAGCTATGGGAGCTTGATCAGGTCATTTAATCTCTCTCTGTTTTTCTGTCCCTAAATTAGGGATAACAATACCTTCCTTTCAGGTGTTCTGATGATTTGAGATAATATATGTTGAAAGGCTGGGATAGCTAAACAACCAATAAACAGTCATTATTCAGTAGGCCCTGGACAGTCTAATCATTAAACTCACAAGAGCCAATCTATACAGTAGGATGTGAACTAGCTAATTCATAGGAAGTGAAATACTGTCCAGGTGCCAGAGGACGTCTGACTGTCCTCCAGGCTCTTGCTTTCCACGTCGTATTTCCCGGGATGCTGGATCAATAATCTGAAGGCTGTGTGGTGAGCTGGGAGCTTGCCCAGCATGGGAGCACAGCAGCTGGGCCGCCCCGCACCCCACACTCCTCTCCCACACCCGAAGGCTGCCTGCCGCAAACATCTGCACCCCTCTGCCCCCGGAACACCCTCAGCCCACACACAGAGGCGGCCCCCAACCAACTAACCAACTAATCCCCGGACTGGGATAACTCTGAGGTGACTTCTCCACTGTCTCCTCGGACTCCACAGCGGGACTGAACTTTGGGGGTCTGGTGTAACCTGCTTGGTAACACGGCACTCACTGATTCCTTTCCCCTTCCTGTGTCCTTTCTCATGCTCCTGTCCACGTTGCCTGGGTCTCCTTCCAAATAAACCACCTCCATGAGAACCTCTGTCTCAGGGTCTGCTTTAAGCTGACACAAGGCTGATGACCCCAAGGTGTGGGGGAACGTCTGAAAGGAGTCTGGGGGAGGCACACTCGTACACCCCCTCTGTGCGACATCATGCCAGCATCACGCAGGAGGGCAATGACAGTCTCTTTGAGAGAGCCTCGGCAGGCCACCTTGTGCTGTCTCCGAGGCGTGGCGTGTGCAGCAGTCAGCTGGTGTCCCTCTCCCACCTGCTGCGTCAAACATCGCGCTCAGCACTTTCCCACTGGCTGCGGTCCTGTGGTTCCCTTTCCAGGGCTCCGCAGCGCTTGCATTAATGAGCACAGGCTTCCTGAACTTGGAGAGGACCAAACTGGGGGATTTGGAGCCTGAGGGTGTTTGAGTCAAGGAAAAGTTATTGAGGACTTACTGGACTGGAAGGGTACGGGAATATCGGGGAATCATGCTGAGATGAGAAACCTAGCATGGGGTGGGAAGGCGATCTTCGCTTCCTAAAGGGAATGTTGAGGGGGGAGACTGGGAGCTGAGGCGGGAAAGGGCATTGCTATTGCTGAACCCAGACAGCGTTCAGGGGGTTTGCATTTACTCTCTCATTTAATTTTTGTGCGAAGCCTGGGGGTTGGCATTATTACCTAATTTCACAGATGAGGGACTGGAGTCAGAAAGGTTAAGTGACTGTCCAAAGCCGACTGGCTTGTATGTGCCAGAGCTGGGGTTGGTGCCAGAGCCTGTGCCCTCCCCTCTGGTGCCCGTGGGAGGCTGGTTGAGTGGCACAGAGGAAGGGTGGGAAAGGCAGGAAGAGGTGGGGAAGGGAGCTCACATTCCACGCAGCACAGGGTCACGCGCAGGGAAGTCTTGGAGGGGGAGGGGGGCAGCAGTTAGACTTTCCTGAGCTGAC
>CAUYRT010079876.1:0-15435 GCA_963574885.1 Lepilemur ruficaudatus | reverse complement strand
GGCACAGACTGCTGTGAGGTTGCTCACAGCAACCTCAAACTCCTGGGCTCAAGCGATCCTCCTGCCTCAGCCTCCCGAGTAGCTGGGACTACAGGCATGCACCACCATGCCCGGCTAATTTTTTCTATATATTTTTAGTTGGCCGATTAATTTCTTTCTATTTTTTTAGTACAGACGGGGTCTGGCTCTTGCTTAGGCTGGTCTTGAACTCCTGACCTTGAGCAATCCTCCCGCCTCAGCCTCCCAGAGTGCTAGGATTACAGGCGTGAGCCACCACGCCTGGCCGATTTCTCACTTTTTATCATAAATATCTTGTGGCTATTTTTGTTCTCTGTTGCTTGCTCATAGTAAGCACAATGAGATTCACACGGGTAGTGCATCTTTAAATGGGAAGGAAATTAAGAAAAAGATTCCATTTACCGTAGCATCATAAAGAAATACTTAGGGATAAATGTAACAGAAGTGTAAGGCTTAGTACACCGAAAACTGTAAAACGTTGCTGAAAAAAAAAAGATCTAAATGAATGGTAAGACATCCCACGTTTGTGGATTGGAAAACAATGTTAAGATGGTAATACTCCCCAAATTGGCCTACAGATGCAACATAATCCCTATCAAAATTCTAACCATCTTTTCTGTAGAAATTGACAAGCTAGTCCTAAAATTCACAAGGAATTGCAAATGGCCCCGGAATAACCAAAACAATCTTGAAAAAGAACAGAATTGGAGGACTCACACTTTGTGATTTCAAGCTTTCTACAAAGCTATAGTAATCAAGACAGCATGGTACTGACATAAGGATAGACATCTAGACCAGTGATTAGAAATAAACTCATACATATATATGATTAACTCGACAAGACAGCCAGGGCTATTCTAAAGGAAAAGAACCGTCTTTTCAACAAATAGTGCTGGGACAACGGGATAGTCACATGTAAAACAATGAAATTGGGCCTTGTGGCAGGCAGAATAACAGCCTCCCACCCAAAGATACCCATGCCCTAATCTCCCGAATCTGTGAACATATTAGGATATGTGGCAAAGGGTAATTATGGCTGCCAGTGGAATTAGGTTGTTAATTAGCTGTGATTAAAATAGATGGTCTGGTGGGGCCCTTATAAATGAAAAAGGTAAGTAGAAGACAGAGAACCAGGAAATCGGCAGCATGAGAAAGACCTGGCCTGCTTTGCTGGCTTTGAAGATGGAGGAAGGGGGCATGAGCCAAGGAATGTGGATGGCTTCTAGAAGCTGGAAAATGCAACCAAATGGACTGTGCCCTAGATCAGCAGCCCCCAACCTTCTTGGCACCAGGGACCAGCTTCGTGGAAGGCAATTCTTCCAGGGACAGGGGACCAGGGTAGGCGATGGGGGACAGAGCTCAGGCAGTGATGTGCAGCCTGGTTCCTAACAGGCCACGGCCAGGTACCGGGCCCGGGTTGGGGACCGCTGCCCTAGATTCTCCATAAGGATCCATCCCTGCAGACACCTTGATTTTAGCCTCGTGAGATCAATTTCTGACTTCTGAACTTCATCACTGTGAGATAATAGATTAGTGTGATTTTAAGCCACTAAGTTTGTGGCAATTTGTTACACCAGCACTAGAAAACTAATACAGAGCCCTACCTTATACAAAAATCAGCTCAAAATGGACCAAAGACCTAAATGTAAGAGCTTAAATCAAAAGACTCTTAGAAGAAAACAAAGACATGTATCTTTATGGCCTTTGGTTAGACAATGACACCAAGGTCACAAGCAACTAAAGACATGTAGATAAATTGGACTTCATCAAATTTTAAGTGTTTGTTTCAAGGGCACATTAACTGGTGAATCGCTAAACAAAATACAAGGTATCCCTACAGTGGAACAGTACTCAGCCATAAAAAGGCATGAAGCTCTGACACCTGCTACAATGTAGGTGAAACTCAACATCATGATGCTGAGTGGGAGAAGCCAGACACCAAAGCCACAGTGTGTGACTCCATTTATATGAAATGCTCGGAACAGGCCAGTCCACAGATAGATAGCAGACTGGTGGCTGTGGGGGACTGGGGAGAGGGAGAAATGGAGAGTGACTGCTAATAGGGACAGGGTTTCTTGATGGAGTGACACAGATGTTCTGAAGTTAGGGCCAGGTGCAGTGGCTTACGCCTGTAATCCCAGCACTCTGGGAGGCTGAGGCGGCAGGATCACTTGAGGCCGGAGTTTGAGACCGGCCTGAGCAAGAGACCCGGTCTCTAGTAAAAATGGATAAATTAGCCTGGCGTCATGGTGCGCACCTGTAGTCCCAGCTACTCGAGAGGCTGAGGCAGGAGGATCGCTTGAGCCCAGGAGTTTGAGGTTGCTGTGAGCTGTGATTGTGCCACTGCCCTCTAACCTGGCCAACACGATGAGACACTATCTCAAAACCAAAACTAGCTCCCCAAAAAAAGTTAAAAAGCTAACAGTTTGATCTGAAGAGTTACCAGGAGTATTTTCTTGCTAACCCAAAGGGAATTTTTTTTTTTTTTTGAGACAGGGTCTCACTCTGTCACTCAGGTTGGAGTGCAGTGGCATCATCACAGCTCACTACAACCTCAAACTTCTGGGCTAAAGTGATCCTCCTGCCTCAGCCTCCCAAGTAGCCAGGACTACAGGTGTGTGCCACCACACCTGGCTAATATTTCTATTTTTTGTAAAGATGGGGTCTTGCTATGTTGCCTAGGCTGGTCTCAAATTCTTGGACTCCAGTGATCCTCCTGCCCCAGCCTCTCCAAGTGCTGGGATTACAGGCACGCACCACCATGCCCGGCTAACAATTCACAAGTTTAAGTTGTGCACTGTTCTGAGTAGCACGATGAACTCCCTCACCACCCACCTCCGTCCTGCCAGGGGACATGAATCATCCCTTTGTCCAATGTATCCACGTTGTCTACACTGCCTGCCCATTAGCCACTTAGTAGCCATCTCAGTTATCAGGGGTACAAAAACACAGTATATGTGTTAATCCTATCCTTGTGTCAGACATCCACTGGGGGTCTTGGCATATGTCCCCTGCAGATAAGAGGGAACCACTGTATAGGCTCCAGAGCTGTGTGTCTTGGGTTCAAATCCTGGCTCATATGGCCTCCAGGGCAGACCTAGCAACTTGCCCAGAGCACCAGCTGGCCCGTACATGGAGAGGCATCCTCCGATCTGGGCTGTCCCGTGGCACCTGCAGCAACCTACAGGCAGGTGGGCCATCGCAGGGCTGGGAGGCCGCAGGGGCTGCAGGGCGGTGGGGCGGACACTTACGCTCTTTCCCAAGGCCCCTCAGTCCTGCATTTGTGTCTGCCTGCTTCCCGGTGGGGCGGGGGCTGGGCCTGCCTCCCTAAACTCAGCAGGGGATTCTGCGCCACACGGGGACAGACAAAAAACGACTGGGCTCCCGGCAGGTGCTGGCAGCTCTGCAGGTTTATTTCTTAAAACCAATTAGGAATCAAAACCTCAGTGCCTGGAATGGGTCAATGGGCGGTACTGCCGAGGGGAGACGGAGGGGTGGCCTGGGCGGCCACCTAGCATGACTGGCATGGGTGTCTTTAGAAGAGCCACCACAAGGCCGATGGCTATGCCTGCGCCATCTTGGGAGGACTGTCAGGACGTCACCACCAACGCAGGGTCCGAGCCATCGCTAGCACAGCCGGTGGGGACATCCGAGGATGAGAACCCAAGGCCGTGGCAGATGCCATCCCGGGCAGACCTCCCCCGACCGCACTGCTGCCAATCCCACAGGTCCATCTAGCAGCCACGCTAGTTGAGGACACCCAAGAGGCCTCCACCAGGGCAGCCTGCCGGACAGCCACCCAGCCCCGCCTGCACTCAGGGCCCTCCCGCAGGAGTTCCAAGGAGACACCTGAACAGGGGCACCCAGGCAGAGGCCGGCAGGGGCGACATCCAACGGGTCACAGTCAATCCTGGAAGCTTCCAGGGAGAGAAAGGTAGGGCCAGGGAAACCCACCAGGAATGGGGAAGCGCAAAATCAGCCCAGCCTAGGAGACCTGGGGGCCACTTGCCAATGTCCCCACACACCCGGGCAGGCCAGGAAGACGACCCCAGGCTCCTCGGCTCAGCACGGAGGGCGCGGGGCCCACTCGGAGTTCGCACGGGGCTCCGACTCGGGAAGCCGGCAGCCGAGGCCAGGCCGGGCTCCTTAAGGCACAAGCTGAGGACATGGCTCCTGAGAAATGTCTGATCCGCTGCTGGTGGGAGAGAGGAGGCTGGATGGAGGAGAAACGGGGGAGATGAGGCCAGAGGGGCACGGGGCAGGGGGGAGCGAGACGCAGACACCAGAGCGCAAAGGTGGGCAAGCCCCAGGATGGCCACCAGGTGCAGGTCCGGCCGGGAGTCCCTGGCTGGCGGGGGAGAGGGGTCAGAGGGCATGGGCGCCCGAGCAGATGCGGGTGTAGACGCCCTCGTCCAGGGGCAGGTAGTGGCCCTGCTTCAGGTCCAGGAAGAAGAGCCGGTCCGAAGTCTGCCGGGGGTCGAAGGCCTCTCGCTGCAGCCTCGTCTTCTGGATCTTGAAGGTGCCTGGGGTGGGGGCGGGGTGCAAGGGCTGAGCAGGGGCTTGCAGGAGCTCCCAACCCCCTCCCCACACCCTTTCTGAACCTCTGGGCCTCCGCAAAGGTGCAAAGGCCGTCGTGGGGGGAACTTTCTTCCCTATTTAGCCTGATTCCCCTTTGTCCTTCAGACACCAGCTTCGTGCCCCTTCCTCCAAGGAGGCCTCCCTGACCACCCCCACCACAGCAAGAAACTCTGTGTGCTCCCTGCTCGGCCATGTGTCCGTCCCGCACACCACTGAGGCAGGGTTTTGTCTGTCACACAGTGGGTTAGAGTTCAGCAACCTGTGCCCCGTAGGCCAAATTTGGCCCACCCCAATTTTTTGTAAATAAAGTTTTATTGGCACACATCCATGCTCATTCATTTATACACTGTCTATGGCTACTTCCCTGCCACAGTGGCGGGGCTGAGTGCTTGCAACAGAGACGGTACGGCCTGCAAACCTGGAAATACTGATTCTCTGGTCCTTCAAGAAAAAGTTGGCACCTCCCACACTGGACGATCATGAAACGGTTTTGTGAAAAATATGCTAAGGGCTATGGTTACTAGAAGAAAGCAAGGGAAGATACCTTTGTGATCTAGAACTGGGAAGGTAGTTTTTTAAAAACTCTCATTATTATTTTATTGTTTTGTTTTGTTTTGGTGACAGTCTTACTCTGTCACCCATGCTAGAGTGCAGTGGCATCATCATACCTCCCTGTAACCTCAAACTCCTGGGCTCAAGCGATCCTCCTGCCTCAGCCTCCCGAGTAGCTGGGACTACAGGCTTGCGCCACCATGCCCGGCTAAATTTTCTATTTTTACTAGGGACAGGGTCTCGCTCTTGCTCAGGCTGGTCTTGAATTCCCAAGCTCAAGCAATCCTCCCGCCTCAGCCTCCCAGAGTGGTGGGATTACAGGCGTGAGCCACCACGCCCAGGCTGGGAAGGTAATCTTTAAAAACAGATCTTCAAAAGCACAAACTATAATGTTAAAGAAAAAGGATAAATTTGTTTTGTTTTGTTTTTTTGTCTTAGACACAAGTCTGACTATATGACCCTGGCTGGTCTAAAACTCCTGGCCTCAAGCAATCCTCCTGCCTCAGCCTCCCAAGTAGCTGGGGTTACAGGCATGAGCCAGCACACCCAGATGGGTAAATTTGTTTGTATCAAAATCCAGAGTTTCTTTTTTAACAAAGGGCACCATGGACAAAATTAACAGTGAGACTCAGTAACAAGAGAAGAGACTTATGATGTCTGAAATTGCTGAGGAATTAATGCTCAGACTATTACGAGGATCTCCTGTCGATCAGAGAGCAGATCACACAGCCAACGCAAAGAGGGTGAGTGACGGGAACAGGCAGTTTGCAGAGGAGGACACCCAGGAGGTGTGAGATGATTCACTCAACTTTCCTAGTTACCAAGAAATGCAGAAAATGAACAGAGGTGCGGAGTGTTTCAGGATGCTTAGCGGGGGTGGGAGTGAGACATGGAAATAGACAAACAGGTAAATAAAACACCAGAAGGCCCGCTGAGCCCACGTGGCTGGCTGGCCACGGACGTTACGTGGGACTGGGGACAGGGCCCCGAACGAGGACGGAAGTACCCGGTTGTGTGCTATGGTTTGGGTGTGGCTGGTTTGTCATGTTGAAATGTGATCCCCAGGGTGGGAGGGACCGAGGGACTAAGACATCAACCGATAGACGGACGGATGGATGGATGGAGAGAGGGTGGGGTGGGGCGCACCTGTGGTGTCCACCTGGGGCAGGAGGCGCAGGAATATGGGCCGGGCATAGGGTGCCAGCACCTTCTGCAGCTCCTGGTACAGCACGTTGGGGTCCAGCCGGCTATGGGGGTCGGCGATGGCTGCCATCCCTGCTTTGCCCTCCACTCCTGGAGACAGAGGCGCAGCTGAAGACACCCCATCCCCAGCAGCAGGACCGGATACACCCCGAACAGCAGCCCCTGGTCTCTGATCGCTGGTCCTCCCCCACCTGGGATAACATTCGCCAAAACAGCAAACATTTCATGGCGTTCCTGCATTGCTCCCTGCGGCCCTTAGACAGGGTTGCTTTCATGATCCCATTTCCTGGATGACAAAGCCAAGGCTCAACATCACTCATGTGAACTGACTGCACATCCCGTGCTTCCAGCCGGGCTCACACATGCAGTTGTCCAGGTTGTGCACTGCCCAAAAGCACCTGTACCTCCTAGCCCCCTTCTGGCTGTGCTCCCCTGGGGCTGCCATGCTCCAGAATCACGTCCTGCAACCCCAGCTTGCCTGGCACAGCCACCCCATACACGGCCACATCTGTCTGGCCCAGCAGGCGGCTCAGCACGCTCTCCACCTCGGTGGTAGAGACGTTCTCCCCGCGCCAGCGGAAGGTGTCCCCACTACGGTCCCGGAAGTACATATAGCCAAGTTCGTCCATCACCAGCACGTCACCTGGCAGAGGGGAAAAGAGGAGGTGGAGGGCGGCTCTCCGTCCTCCCAGCCAGCCCCTGGGACCTTGTGGGCTGCTCACCTGAGAGGTAGGCGCTGTCACCCTTGCGGAAGACGCTGTGGGCGATCTTTTCGTTGGTGGCGCTCTCGCTCACGTAGCCGTCGAAGCGGCGCAGCGGGTCCTGCTGGTTGATCTGGCCCACGAGGAGGCCGGGCTCCCCTGGGGAGGAGGCCAGGCTCGGGCTGTGCCGGGAGGGAAGGGGGTGGGGACCCCAGCTCCCAGGAGGACCAGGCAGGGGCCCTGCTCACCAGCCTGGCACGGGACGCAGAGGCCCTGCGCGTCCCGCAGCAGCTCCATCGTGTCCTCGTTGACCTTCACCAGTCGGATGGGGTACACGTGGGGCAGGATACGGCTGTTGAAGCCACAGGAGCCGACCTGCGGGGGGGAAGAGTGGAGTTGGCGCGGAGCCCGGCAGTGGCACGGGGCGCTCCTCACTGACACTCTGCCTCCGCCGCCCCGGAGCTTGGTGTCAGCGTCCCTGGTGTGACTCTCAGCTGTGACCTTGGGCCATCTGCAAAAGGGGGGTGGTAAGTGCAGCGTCCCCCACCCCTACCCGTCTCCCGCCTTCCCAGCCTTCCTTGCAGTCACACGAGGGGACCTGCAGCTGGCCGATACTGCCTGGCCCACAAAACCCTCCATGCCGGCAGGAAGTGGATGCCTGGTGTCCCTGGAGCCACGTGGGACACGTGCGTTGCTTCTGCCCGCGCCCACGCCCTGCCTGGCGGGGCTCTGTGAGTGGAAACGCTCGTTCAGCGCGTTTGTTACGCGGCCACTCGAGCTGGCACCACCAGGGTGTCGTCGGAGGGGTGGCTGTCCCACAGATAAGCCCTGTGGGGACTGTGCACTGTTCTTGGCACCGGGGCACCCAGCCCACGAGGCACTTGCTTGATTTATGATCGTGATTTGCTCCTGGCCGTGGGTGGGAGGGGCTTGGGAAGACAGAGGGAGAGTCGCGCAGGGGCAGAAGAAAAGTGACGCTGCGGTAAGTCGCTGTCAGTCACGGAAGCATCTGCCCTGCACGCTGAGCTCATGGCGCTGCGTGATTCGAACATGCGCAGTGAGTTGTTAGCCCTGTTTGCAGCTGGGGAACCCGAGGTCCAAGCAACGTGAGCGATTAGCCCAGCAGAACAGTGGCGCCCCAACCCAGCCCTGCCCCCCCAGCGCTGCTTTCCCTGCCCATCGCCACTTGCACTTGTCCGGGGCACACGGCCACGCCGCTGTGGCCTTGAGCCCTCCCCGATCAAGGGTGACAGTCACATGACTGGCTATGCACGCTGAAGGAAGGTCCCCGCATTGAGCCTCGGGGCACGCAGAAGAGGGGGGTCCCAGGAGCGCCCCCTACAGCCCGCTCCGTGCACCCTGGCCGGGCCCGCCCCCCGCGCCTGGATACGCGGGACCCCGGGAGGCCGAGGCGGGGCCGTCCCGACCCCGAGCCCCGCCCTGCGCACCTTGCCGTCCATGTTGGCGATGCTGCAGTTGCACTCCGTGGCCCCGTAGAACTCGCCGATCTGGCGCACGCCGAAGCGCCGTGTGAACTCCTCCCAGATGGCCGGCCGCAGCCCGTTGCCTACTGCCAGGCGCACGCGGTGTCGCCTCTCCGCCTCGCGCGCCGGCTGCTTCAACAGGTAGCGGCAGATCTCCCCAATATACTGGACCACCTGGGGGTGCGGGGAGCCCGGATCGCGGGAGAGCCCACCACGACCGCCCCACCCGGGGAGCTGATCCTAGGAGCGAGACGGCCTGAGGATGATGGCAGCCCACGCTCGGGTGGCGCCGTGGACATCTGGTGACGCGCTCAGCCTTCACACAGGGCCGAGGGCGCGGCTTCTATCCGAATGGCAGCGGTTGGGGTCCCCCGCGCCACTCCACGACCCCTCTACCCCTACGCGGCTTCCTGCGGATACAAAGCTCTGAGCCTGGGCGGGCACAGAGCAGGAAGACTAGCTGGAGAGCTGGCGCCCCACAGGGCCACCCTCGGTCCGGAACCCACACTGCCCCCGGAGCCCCGCCAGCGAAGCCCGGGCTGCCAAGACCACCATCCCTGGGCTGGACCCCTCGCAGGTGCACGTAGTAGGCTGGGACTGGGCCCCAGGTGCCACGGGGTCACCTGCTCGCTGGCGCCACGCGCAGGGCATCTCCCTTCCCTGCCCTCTCCATCCCTCCCCCCTTCCTGGGGTCATCTGCCTGATGCTCATGCGCCACAGCCCTGCACACACCCCTGCACACACCCTGCGCTCTCGTCTCCTTACCCAGCCTGGCTCCCTGGGACCCAGCACCCCCCTGGGCCAGGCGCTCCCCTTGGTGTCGCCTGAGTCTGTCCCACCACAGCACTGAAACCCTCAGCCTGGTTTCCTCTCACCGTGGAGGGGAAAGAGAACTGCTGCCTTCTCTTAACCCCACCTGCTCTCCTCCCCGGGCCAGCACATGCGCCCCGTGCTCACCCCACCCGGAAGCCCCAGCCTGTAGCCCTCTGCATCCCAGAAGTGGACCCCATCCCTGGTCTCATTTCCCTGCAGTCACCAGCAGGGAAGACCCATGGGGCACGGGGCACAGGGAAGGCAGCACCTTAAGGAGCTTGAAGAGCTCAGGCACCCTGGGACCAATCCCAGCAGCATTACAAGCCTCAGTTTCCCTACCTGCAAAATGGGTGTGATGTCTTTACCCACTCCTAGGCAGTTATGAGGACCGCAGTGAGTTTACACATGGTTTAGCCCAGGACTGGACACAAAGCCAGTGCTCAACAAATGCTGGCTGCCCTCTCTGTCCCCATCCTAGGCAGCCACTCTGACATCCTTGGGACAGACAGGAGCAGGCCCCGCCATAAGGGTGGACCCACAGAGAGCAGGTGGGCGTGGCCCGGAGGGGAGGGGTGTGGCCTGTCGGGAGGGCGTGGCCTGTCGGGGAGGGGAGGGGCCTGATGGGCAGGGGCGGGGCCTGACCGTGCAGTTGTACTTGACGCAGTCGTCCCAGAAGCGGCTGGCTGAGAATTTCTTGCGGAGGACGACCGTCTGCCCATAGAGGAGACACTGTCCCACACCCATGATATTCCCTGCAGACGGCGGGCTAAGTGAGGGGTCCCCCGGCACCCACCCGCAGTCCCCCACCACTGGGCTGCCCCGCCGTACCTGCCGAGTGGTACAGGGGCAGGCAGTCATACAGCACGTCGGTCGCCTGCATGCGGTAGGCGTGGTGGCCGAAGGCGGCGATGCGGTAGTACCTGCGGGGCCAGGAGGGCAGCGGCTGGGACCTAAATCCCCCAGGGTACCGGGGTGGGTAAGCGTGCTGGGTGCAGACCAGGCAGAGCCAGCCCAGCTTGCCCGGGGCTCCCAGGCTGGCCAGAGAGGAAACACGCCACAAATAAAATAATTGTCGCTGGCGCTAGGCGCCAAGAGGGATGTCACAGGGCGAACCAGCAAAGAGGGACTGATGGTGACACAGCCGCGGAGGATGGGGGATCCTGTCGGGGGAAGCAAAGCATGGTCTCAGACCTAGCGAGAGGGAGCTATGGGGGCTGGAAGGGTGTCCAGGCAGCGGGCATAGCACGTGCAAAGGCCCTGAGGCTGGAAGGAGCGTGTGAGTTGGAGGCAGTTTGAGGGGCTGAGGAGTGAGCAAGGTCTGAAGGGCAGGAGCAGATGACATCAGGGAAGTGGCAGAGCCTGAACGATCTGAGCATGGGTTTTATTCTGAAGATCAAGGCAGGTGCAGGGAGGTCTGAGTTGGGAATTTTTGTTTTCAGAGACGGCGTCTTCGCTCTGTCACCCAGGCTGGAGTGCAGTGACATGATCACAGCTGACTGTAACCCCAAACTCCTGGGCGCAAGTGATCTTCCTGCCTCACCCTCCCAAGCAGCTGGGACTACAGGCACGCGCCACCATGCCTGCATAATGTATATATGCTTTTATTTTGTAGAGACAAAGTCTTGCTATGTTGCTCAGGCTGGTCTCGAACTCCTGGCCTCAAGCAAGCCTCCCACCTTGGCCTCCAAAAGTGCTAGGATTACAGCACTTACAGGCCACCGCACCCGGCCTGATTTAGGATTTGAACCCCTCCGGTGGCTGCTGAGGGGAACTGGGCCACTGCGGACAGGAGGAACAGGGGGCGGGAGGCCCAGGAGGGGCTAGGGCTGGCCGGGGGGTGGGGCATGGAGAAAAGAGGACAGATGAGGCGACAGGTCCTGCCGATGGGCCGGATGTGGGGAAGGGGAGCAGAGGGGTCCCAGAGCACGGGGCACAGGGGCACAGTATCCTGAGACAGGCTGTGAGTGTCACCGGGTTGGGGTCCGAGATGTCCGCAAGACCCCACAGGAGCTGGGGGCGGGTCAGGCTGTTGAGACATCCTGGGTCGCTCTTGGGGGCTCAGGGCCATGCCCACGGCCCCTCACCTGCTGTGCACGACAATGGCAGCCTTGGGCAGCCCTGTGGTCCCTGACGTGTAGATGTAGAAGAGGCGACCTGCAGGAGATGTCGGCGTTGCGGGCGCAGGCTGGGCGGGCAGGGGACCGGGTGGTGGGGTGGTCGTGGGGGGGGGTCCCCCAGGACTCACCGTCCATGCCCTTGCTGGGCGGCCCTGCCAGGGGGGCGGTGGAGGCCTCCTTCAGCAGCGGGTCCAGGAGGTGCGTGTCCGGCAAGACGCCCTCGGGCCCCAGGTCTCCGCAGCAGAACTTAAGGAGGCTCCTTCTCAGCTGACCGCTTACCTCCGCCACCGCTGAGGTCCGAGACAGGCGTCAAGGTCGTGGTCGGACGGGCGCCCCCTCCCGAGGCCCGGGGTGCACCATCTCCCTGCCCTGGGGCTGCCCCAGACAGACCATGTGCCTCGTGGCCGTGTCCAGGCAGGCCCCCTTCCCCTTCTGGGGCCTGGCGCCAGCATCTCCCCCTCCACCGCCCGCCTGACGCCTGGCCTCACCCGCTGCCATTTCGCCACCGAAGACCAGGGCCTTGGCGCTCGAGGTGCCCAGGCAGAAGGCCAGGGGCTCACACCGCAGGTTCACGTTGAGCAGCGCGGCCTCCACGCCCGCCTTGGCCAGGCCCAGCCACAGCCCCACGAACTCGGGACGGCCCTCCAGGAGGACAGCCACCACGTCGCCTGGGGCAAAGCCGAGCTGGAGGAAGAGGTTGGCCACGGCATTGGAGTAGGCGTCCAGCCGCGCAAAGGTCCAGCAGGCGCCGCTGCCGGCGTCCACCAGGGCCAGGCGCTCTGGCTGCCGCTGGGCCACCGCCCGGAAGATGCACGGGACGGTGCGGCCGGCGCGCTGATGCCCTCGCAGCTCCAGGCGCACGCGGATCAGTACGGAGAGGCCGCTGCGGGGGGGGGGGGGGAGGACAGAGGACACAGAGTCACTGGCACCCTCTTCAGCCTCCCCTCTGGAAGACTGGCGCCCCCGAGCCCCTCAGTCTCCCCATCTGGAGAGCTCCGGCGAGATACATCCTTAACACTTTTGGTGGCGGATCTCTCAGGGCCATTTACCCCGCAGCCTGCGAGCGCGTGGCATTCGCAAAGCAGCCTGGCCACGGTGGCGTGAACCAGCCACTCTGTCCTCCCCGTCCCAGCTGGCCTAGTGGCCCTGGGGGAGCCGGGGCCTCCTGGCTCCCTGCCCGGTCACCCTGACCTCTGGCTCTGAGAGGTGGCCTCGTGCGGGGTTAAGCCACTGGCCGTGTCTGTTCCAGCAGCTCACCCTGTCCTGGCTGACACTGGCGGGGTTTCCGCTCCACCCGCCCCGTCCTCAGCCTGACTGGCCACCGCCGCCCACCGGCCTAACCTCGGAGTCACCGCCAGACCCACCCTGCGTGCTCCACTGCCTCGCCCGCCCCCACTCCCTGTGGAGGCTTCTGCACACCTGGGACCGCGCGTGCAGTGACCTCAGCACCGCCGTACACGCATTCATTCATTCCCTCCATCATTCATTCATTCCCTCCATCTTCCATTCATTCCCTCCATTGTTCATTCATTCCCTCCATCTTTCCTTCCTTCCTTCCTTCATTCATTCCCTCCATCTTTCCTTCCTTCCTTCATTCATTCATTCCCTCCATCTTTCATTCCTTCCTTCCTTCATTCATTCATTCCCTCCATCTTTCATTCCTTCCCTCCTTCACCCGGCAGGCTGCCAAGGCATCCCAGGGCCTGTTGTGTGCCCCGAACACTTCTCAGCTCTGGGCACAGAGCAGCGAACAAAGACGGCCAAGCCGCACGCTCAGGGGTCCACAGCGCTCTGGGGAGAGAGGCCCCTCCATGCGCAGGAGTGGGCACCGCACGGTGCTGGATGGTGACCAGGCTGCCGGGGGCGGTGTGGTCAGAGTGACATGGACCAGGGCAGGGGCAGGCGAGGCCTCGGAAGAGAGGCAGGTGGCACCTGGTGAGGTGACAAGGAGCGGCCATGGGCAGAGTCGGGGCATAGCGAGTGCAAAGGCCCTGAGGTGGGGACAGGCCTGGGAGCAAGGCGCACGTGACGATCCGGGTGGAGGCTGGTGTGGCGGAATCAGGCTGGGGCAGATGGAGGGAGACGGGGTCTGAGGTGGGCAAGGGGGAGTTGTGATGGGAGCCCTGCAGACAGGAGGCTGGTGGGACACGTGAGAGAACACCTGCAGTTTCCAGAAACAAGGGTTCAAGATTGTGGTGGATGCATGAGATTTCCTGCTTGGGTCAAACACTTGCCCTGGAAGCCTCTGGAAGCCCTCCAGCTACCCTTGGGATGGGACCAGGGTGCTGAGGTCCTTGCAACTCGATGCCAGCATGCCCCACCCCCCACCCCACCCACCAGCCCCCACAGATTGGCCCACTCACTGGGCTCCTCCCAGCATCCTTGCCACCGCCTCCAGGAAGCCCTCCAGGCATCCGCATGGGGTTGGCCCTGTGCCTACTGCTGCCCCCTCCCAACACAGATTCCCCCAGATGGGGCCAGGCTTGGTCAGCCGGCACTGGCTGGGCTCAGGGAATGTTCTCTTGTCCACCCCAGGAGCCCGCCCCTGTGCAGAACCACACGGTCATGGGTCCGTTCCCGCCAGACTGTGAGCACCCCGAGGAAGCTGCATCTCTGCGCCAGCCGAGGAGCCTAGTGCCCGGTGGGCACTCAGCAAACAGACTGGGCTGCTGTGTCCTGGACCCGACACCCAGCGCACCCGCCCTCCCTAGCGGTCAGCTGCGGAGGCACGAGTTCTTTCATTCTCTCCTAAACAAGAGCATCTGCTTAGCGCCAGGCTCGCGTGGGGCGAGAACCCACAGTGACAGAGACAGAGCCTCCTCCGCCTCCATCCCTCCTCATTCGCCCACTCCGGCCACACCCGCCTCCGCGCTGTGCCTTGAACACAACTGGCTCGATCCTGCCTCAGGGCCTTTGCACAGGCTGTGCCCGCTGGTGGGAACACTCCCGCCAACATCCACATGGCTCCTTTCCCAGGTCTCGTTTCAAGTGTCATCTCGGGTGGCCGTTCCAGGACCCCTGTCTGTTACTGCCCCTACCTTCTATGCTCCCGTCCCCCATCCCTGCTGTATTTTTTTCTCCACGGCACTCAGGCCATTCAAACGCCAAGTGCAGCGTGTTCCTTTACAGCCCTGTCCTTGGCCCGTCTCTCCTGGCTCCAGGCAAACAGGACTTGCACCTGTTACGTTCTAGCCCCAGAGAGACGGCTCTGCCCTCCTGGAACACACAGCGCCTGCCACGAATAATCCTGCAAGGGAAAAGACGCATCTGGGCTCTCGGGTCAGACCCGAATTCTGCAGCCCGAAGGAGGAGGCAGCCGCCCCTGGTGCCAGCCCGATCCTCGGCAAGGGCAGGGGCACCCACACGTGAGCTGGGTCTTGGGGCAAAGCCACTCTGCGGAGGGGCCGGGCACAGGGACGGGGGTGGGGACACAGAGGCAAAGCCCCAAGGCCTGAGTGGGTCCGGGCCACCAGCTCACCAGCCCCTGCAACATGAACGGCTCCAACAGGAGAGTCCCAGAGAGCAAATCCGATCAGACCTCCCCATGGGAATCTCAAAGACGCCACACCGCATGACAGCAGCCGGATAAAAGAAGTTCCAGAAAGGTGAAACCAGAGACACGGTGGCTCAAGCTTAGTCCCAGCTACTCGAGAGGCTGAGGGGGGAGGATGGCTTGAGGCTGGGAGTTTGAGTCCAGCCTGGGCAACACAGGGAGACCTTGTCTCTTGAACAAATAAAAAAGAGGCCGGGCGCCGTGGCTCATGCCTGTAATCCCAGCACTCTGGGAGGCCAAGGTGGGAGGACTGCTCAAGGTCAGGAGTTCAAAATCAGCCTGAGCAAGAGTGAGACCCCGTCTCTACTAATAATAGAAAGAAATTAATTGGTCAACTAAATATATATAGAAAAATTAGCCGGGCATGGTGGCACATGCCTGTAGTCCCAGCTACTCGGGAGGCTGAGGCAGGAGGA
>CAUYRT010079875.1:0-27586 GCA_963574885.1 Lepilemur ruficaudatus | reverse complement strand
TGTTGCCTGGGCTAGAGTGCCGTGGCGTCAGCCTAGCTCACAGCAACCTCATACTCCTGGGCTCAAGCGATCCTCCTGCTTCAGCCTCCCGAGTAGCTGGGAGGCTTGCGCCACCATGCCCAGCTAGTTTTTTTTTCCTCTATATTTTTAGTTGGCCAATTAATTTCTTTCTATTTTTAGTAGAGAGGGGGTCTTGCTCTTGCTCAGGCTGGTTTCAAATTCCTGACCTTGAGCAATCCGCCCGCCTCGGCCTTCCAGAGTGCTAGAATTATAGACATGAGCCACCATGCCCAGCCGTATAGTATAATTTTTGAAATAAAAAGCATGTCTATATGAAATAATAGTTTGGCCATTTAAAAATGTTCACTGGGTATCCATGCTATGCCAGCCAGACATGAAGTATGTGAATATGACCTCATGTCCTTTCTACCTTCCAGGAATTTATGTTGAAAGTTCACTTGACAAATAAAACTAATTTTACATACATTTCCATTTTTCGTGGAAAAATTATTGAACTTAGGTGCTAGTCAAACTCTTCCTCTTCCCAGTTAAATCACCTTGGGAATTTTCCCAAATGTTTACCTCTCCAGATCTCAATCTGCAATGATGGGGCCAGATCAGCTGATTTTCTCACCCAGCTTTAACACCGTATACTTTTTATGTGAACATGTATATTAATCAATAAAATGTGTCTATTGCAATGATATCTACATAGGGTCCTGCACTAATAAATCCATGGGGGTCATTTCTAAAGCATCACTTAGGACCAAAATCGTCTAGAGTGAAAGTTGAAAATCTCTGAGGAAGGAATGCACCAGAGACTAGTTTTGCTCTGGTATTGGAACAGTCTTCTCATTTCTTTGGCTGAATATCAGATGATGTAGGTGGCCTGCATTTATGAGATAGATAGCATAAAAATATGTACTTTTCAATATAGAATCACACTCATGCTTATATTAGAGAAGGACAAGAGGACTGAGAGACTCACTCTGGGTTCACTGAATGGAATTCCACGGTGGGATCAATGCATTCTTTTTATTTCAGACAGAGTTTCACTCTGTTGCCCAGGCTAGAGTGCAGTAGTGTCATCATAGTTCACTGCAACCTCCAACTCATGGGTTCAAGCAATCCTCCTGCCTCAGCCTCCTGTGTAGCTGGAGCTACAGGTGTACGCCACCATGCACAGCAAATTTTTCTATTTTTGGTCTCCTCTTGCTCAGGCTGGTCTTGAACTCCTGGCCTCAAGCAATCCTCCCATCTTGGCCTCCCACAGTGCTAGGATGACTGGCCTGAGCCATCATGCTGGCCTCAATGCATTTTTTACATAGTTGTTTCACCCTTTTCTTTATATAATTATAGTTTAATTTGCATATTTAAATTTAACATATATTAAATTGAGTTAGGATATTAAAGTCCATCAACCATCCTTAGGCCTGCTGATCTCTATGACCTCCAAAAGCTAGTCCAGTCAAAAAGCAAAGCAGCTTAAACGTTCATAATTCTGTAACTCCAGATGGCAGAATCACCTCAGGATTTAACCCCAGGGCAGAAAAATCCTTTTCTTCTCTTGGGACAGAAGGTCCAAGGTAGACCTTCCAATTTGTCACATTCTCAAACATTTATCAAGTGTATTTCATATTTTACTCACCTAATCTGCATGTAGGGAGCAAGTAGAATGTAAAAATAGACATTTCAAAATCACACTCATGCTGATATTAAGAGACAAGAGAATTGGGATGCTGTGGTTACAAAGGCAAATAAGACATGGTTCTCCCTGAGAAGAGGGGCAATTTTGAGCAACTAAATACAATGTGAGGAACTGTCATAGAGGTATGCATAAAGTTCCACCAGAAGAAGGGGAGACTTGGCTGATACTACCTGGGTGAACTGAGGGGGACTTTTCAGAGAGGAGGCCATATGTACGATTGATGGGTGTTACTCATGATATGGTTTAGATGAATAGAGAAATGAGGGCAAGGTATTCCAGGCCAAGGAAATCGCATGTATGAAAGCACAGAGATCAAAGATTTTTGTGTGACTAAAGAGTAGGAGAAGTGCATGGGGAAAGAAAGTTTGAAAAGAAGGTTGACATTAAAGTGTGAAAGACCATTTATGCTATATTAAGAAATTTGAGGTTAGGCCGGGCGCTGTGGCTCACGCCTGTAATCCTAGCACTCTGGGAGGCCGAGGCGGGCGGATTGCTCAAGGTCAGGAGTTCAAAACCAGCCTGAGCAAGAGCAAGATCCCGTCTCTACTAAAAATAAAAAGAAATTAATTGGACAACTAAAATATATAGAAAAAATTAGCTGGGCATGGTGGCACATGCTTGTAGTCCCAGCTACTCGGGAGGCTGAGGCAGAAGGATTGCTTGAGCCCAGGAGTTTGAGGTTGCTGTGAGCTAGGCTGATGCCACGGCACTCACTCTAGCCCGGGCAAGGGAGTGAGACTGTCTCAAAAAAAAAACAAAAAAACAAAAAAAAACAAAAGCCAGTCCTTCTATGTCCTCTTCTCCAGCCCAGCCTTGGCTAAAGCTCCTCTGAGAAACTCCTGGTCCAGCGCTGGATCCGTGGCAGATACCACCTCCCCGGGACCCTCCAGCCGCACCTGTGTCTCCAGAGCGCCAATGGCGGGAGGGGAGCTTAGGCACTGGGCCCCTGGCCGAGACCCCCCCCACTCACTGGTGGCAGCTGTGCCACTCCCAGGTGTGCCGTGGCCGGTTGGGGAGGAAGTCCGCCGTGCCCTGGTTCTTCACGCGCTGGGGGAAGCGCAGCAGCACCCGCACGTCATAGTCGGTGGCCTCGGGGGCGTAGGCTGTGCTGTGGGGACAGGTGGGGAGACCGGAGTGGGGCTGGGGTCCAGTGACACTGAACACGGCATGGGCCACATCAGCCCCCTTGACCCAGTCGTCCACAAGAAGAGAGCACAGTGTCCCTGCTGTGACTCCACCGTGATGGTAAATTTACAGCCTCATGGACAGCCTGTCCAGTTTTCAGGCGTTTTAATAAAAGCCAAACTATCACTACATCTCCGTGGAGCATCCCCAGTGCCTAGACCTGAGCCCCCAGATGGGGCGAGGAGGCGGCCCTGGCCTCTGTCCTGGGGGAGCTCCTGGGCCTGCCCCCTTGACCCAGTCGTCCACAAGAAGAGAGCACAGCCCCTGGCTCTTGGTCCTCCGGCACCCCCTTTTCCCGAAGGTCCTCTCATCTGACCCCTCCCTGCACAATGCAGAGGCTCAGGCCTCTGACCTCAGGAGTGCCTGGCTGTCTCCTCCTTTCTGGCTTCCACCGTGAGGCTGGCGCTGCCAACAGGGTCTTTCTAAAGCAGCATCAGGCCTGGCAAGGGCCCTCGGAAAGTCCCCGATGCCTGCAAGTGACTCAGGCCCCTGGGGGCAGGGACACAGAAAAACCTTTGGAGGGCAATTTAAAAATAGCCCTGTCCAGGGATTCTGATAAGTCTTCTTCCCTCTAGGCAGGGCCCTACTTGTTGACAAAGCATGCCCCGTCTCTAGCGCTCCTTTGGCCAGAGCCTCTGCACGTTCCTGGTCCCATCTGCCCTTCTGACCCCTACCCACCACACACCTGGGTTCCTGCCTCAAAGTCTATTTCCCAAACACATGGAACTCTTCCCCTCATCCATGCTTTCGCCCATGCTGTTTGCTTGGCCTAGAATTCCAAATCTCGTCCAGCCTCCTAGGCCCAAGCCAAGTCCCCTCCTCCAGGAAGTCTGCTCTGATTGCCTCACTTAGGGGACTCCTGATGCCTGTGAGCTCTACGGCACTGCCCGCAGCACAGCCTATTACCAGCTGCACCCTGCACTGGGTTGGGTGTGACCAGACCACCTCTCACTGACTGCATGGCTTCAGGGACTGGCAACTCGCCTTTTTCCATTCAGGGAGCATGGTCCGTGGGGACTGCTTGCTCACAGTTCACCGCTGACCACACATTCCCAACTGCGGCAGGCCTCGTAAGAAGAGAAGGGCAGAAGGAGGAGTGAGGGACAGCAGCGAGGGGAGACACACACACACACACATGCACACGCGCATACACACACACACATGCACACACACACGCTGCAGGAGCAGGCGGCTGGCTGGAGGGTCCTCCCCTCTTCAGCTGACTGCTGACAGCTGCCCTGGCTGGCCTCGGGCACTTCCCTGGAGCTCATTAAAGTCTGAGTCCCAAGGCCAGAGGCGAGCGGTGGCCAGTCATGGGGATTAGCGCTCTCTCTGAGAGTATGTCTGGACAACAGGCGGCTCAGACTCCTGTCTGCCAGGACGTAAGGCCCCCAGCCTTGTCTGGGGCAGGCTTGGAATCTGTCTGTGTCTGGGTTGAAACAAAACATCCTCCTTCCCTCTGTTCAGTTAAACCCTGCCTTTCTGTTCGGCACCGCATGCCGTGGGAAACCATCAGGGTCTAGATCCTAGGTCCAGCTTGGCCACAGCTGGTGGTGAGAATTGGAGCGAGTCCCTTCCCTTCTCTGGGTTCCGCCTGCGTGTGGACTGGCACCGGCCTGCGGGCCATGCTCAAGTGATCCCGGAGGGCCCTCCCGATCCAGGGCTGCAGTTCTGCGGGGGTCTCCAGGTCTGCACTCCTGCGCCCAGCCCCCTCTGATGCCTCAGCCCTCCTCTGATCTCCCACAGCTCTGGCTTGTGAACTGCTCATTCAGGCTCTCGTCCTACTCCCGTGGCTTGGTTCTGCCGCTGGGGCCCGGGTGAGGGCCACTTCCTCCAGCTGGCCCAGGAGCTCCTCCAGGACAGAGGCCAGGGCCGCCTCCTCGCCCCATCTGGGGGCTCAGGTCTAGGCACTGGGGATGCTCCACGGAGATGTAGTGATAGCTTGGCTTTTACTAAAACGCCTCAAAACTGGACAAGCTGTCCATGAGGCTGTAAGTTCCCCATCACTGGTGGAGTCACAGCAGGGACACTGTGCTCTCTTCTTGTGGACGACTGGGTCGAGGTAAGACCCGCACGCACAGGCAGCTGCGGGGCACTCAACGCGACCAGGGCCAGTTCCCGTGCCCATATGCTGCCAGCCTGTGAGGTTAGGAGCCTGCGCCAGAATGTAAATCAACGACTGTACTAGTTACCCTGCTTGGTCAGCTGACGCCTGCTGTTTTAAAAGCAAGCTGTTCCCAGGGAAGGAAGTGGCGGGTTGAGTTACATCCGGGGCAAGCTCCTTATCTTGTCACAGACTGGTAACAGTCAGTGGTCAGCTTCTCTGTGAGGCAGTGAACCGTTAGAACTATTACCAACAGGAGCTCTAGAAATGAGAAAATGCTGACATTCCAAAGGCAGCAAAAAGTAAATAGAGAGTTCCAATGTCAAAAAAAGCAAGTAATTAAGAAAAATGAGTGCTTTCAACATAGAGGGATACAAGCAAAGCAGCAATGGGATCTTTAAGTGGCTCTTTTAGCACAGGGACGTATCCCAGCGCACACGTGTGGGAGCAGAGCCGCAACCGCTAATAAACACAGAAGCAAGCTCTGCAGCAGGCAGGAGCACCACGAGTAACGAGTCGGCTGTGCCCACCTTCTGGGTGCACACAAACTGGCCTCCTTTCCCTCTCTCCAGTGCCACACAGAATGGGGCCTCTTTGTCACTGTGCCCATTGTCCACAGCTGTCCTCTGTGGACACGGCTCCGTACCCCAGGCTCTATCCCGCAGGTCTGCCCACCCTCTTGGACTTCCCTGTCCTCGTGTGCGCACTCCTGGGCTCCCCATGAGGGACCTGCTCACCAGGCAGCTCAGATCTGAGAAGTCTGAGTTCCTTTCATTGCCCTTGAGCATCCTTTTGGGCCCGTGTGAGGAGGAAATGCCCACAGAGGCTGCGCCCTTACACGGGACTGCGCAGCACACAGAAATGCCTGCCCCTCCTGCCCCGCCTGACCGCGTCTGGGAAGGCAAGCCTCGCGGAGGAGGTGGTCAGGGCCCTGAGAGGCCCACGCACGTGGCCAGGGTCACCTGCCTGTCTGGCAGGAGCACTGGTGCTGGGCAACTCCAGGGACTGTCCCGACCTCTCTGCTTCCTTCTCAGCCCCTTACCTGGCCAGACACTTCTCCTCCGCGGCACAGCGCAGGGAGTACAGGTGGGCTCTCTGCACGTAAGTGGACGCTTGCACGTAGTTGGGGTCCGGGACCAAGTCAGGGAGACCTGGAGTGGGCAGTGGGAGAGAGCCGGGGGAAGAGCACGACACGGAGAGGGTCAGGCTGGCCACTGTTCATGCCCAGAGACCGCTCCCTGCCCGAACTCCCACCACCATTCTCCTTGGGCGCTGGGTCCCGGGCTTGGGTGTGGGGTCAGGGAAGTCAGGCAGCAGGAGCTCACCTCTGGAGCTCCACGGTGGGGGCGAGCTTGGACATGAGCAAGATCTGGGGGACAAGGTGGAATTTAGAGCCAGAGAGCCGGAAAGGGTGTTCTTGGCAGGGGGAACGGCATGAACAAAGGCCTGAAGGCAGGATCGAGTGAACCAAGTAATTTCCTGACAGACGCTCCCTCTGTGTCCTTACTCCTCGGCCCTCTGGACACCAGCCCCTAGACACCCTCTGCTCCTCTCACCGCTGCAGCCAGTGTTCTGCGTGAACCACCAAGACAGCCCTGGGCTTCTGGCCCGAAGTGGGCCCCAGAAGCCTCGTGGGCAGAGCCAGGTGGATGCTGGCTGGCAGGAGTCAGGGAGGGCAGGAAGGGATGGGCTAGAAGGAAAATACTTCCCCAGAGTGGGCTGCTGACTAGGCAGGATTCGCAGCCTGGGCGCCCAGACGGACCTGCTCATGATTCCTTTCCTCCTGGCACAGCCCTGACTCCCCCCATCACCTGCCACCACTTCCTGCCATTGGCCCCCGAGACCTGACCGCAACCTCCCCATCTGCAACCTCTGGCCTCCAACCTGAGGGAGGCCCTGGCTCCGTCCATTGCGGACCCCAGGGGACGTCTGGAGCCTGCTCCAGCCCTGTGATCACTCGTTCCCCAGGACGTGCCAGAGCCTAGGTCTGTCCACCCTGCTCTGTCCCCTCCGCCTTCCCCACAGGGCAAGCACCAGTTCAACTAAGAGTTATTAGGAATAAGCAGACACCAGACTCGGTGTCCAGACCCCATCCTGTGTCGGAAGAAAGGAGGAGTGATCTTAATGTTGGGAGTGCGGGGCGTGGGTGGGCTGGGAGTGGGCAGGGGATTGCCAGGGCCCTGGGCCCTATCCCAGCTCAGCTGCCAACTTAAAGGGGAGTGGGCCTGGGACCTCCATGCCC
This sequence comes from Lepilemur ruficaudatus, assembly GCA_963574885.1. Taxonomy (NCBI): domain Eukaryota; kingdom Metazoa; phylum Chordata; class Mammalia; order Primates; family Lepilemuridae; genus Lepilemur; species Lepilemur ruficaudatus. The sequence goes on along the minus strand of CAUYRT010079875.1, from coordinate 20,347 downwards.
CCTCTCCTCTCCACCTCTGGTATCTGTCAGGTAAATGGTGGAACGAGGCTGTGAGCTCCTCTTAGCTTCTTTCAAGCCCTCTGCTCCTGGAGTGGGGAGGGATGACAGCAAGCAAGAGGGCTTGAGTGATGGGGGTTGAGTCTTGCTGCCAAGACCCTCTCATCAGCTTTTAGGTCCACGAGATGAGGGAGAGGAGGGGAAGTCTGGCTCCTAGGCTTTGACAGAGGTGTTGGCCTGTACACTCAACGCACACACCCCAGGCTCCCAGGCCCTAGCCCTGCTCTCCCTGGGGCCTGGGCTCATGGGGGAGCCTGGTCCAGGCAGCCAGGGTGACTTCACCTACTGGGAATGAAGAAGCAGCTTGGAGGACGAGGGTGGGTGAGGATGAGGTGGCTCCTGGCTGATGGGGGACTTCTTGGCCAGCCTAGGCCCTATTACTTGAGCCTCCAGGAATGTTTGCAGTCATTTCCCAGGGGACTCTTGGCCCTCAAACCCAGCTGGGAGCTGGTTCTCACCCTCTGGTCCCCGGAAGCCTGGGGGCTGGGGGATGAGGATGAGAGGAATGGTCCACCAAGGGCCTCTCCCTCAGCAGCATGCAGGGGTGGGGCAGCCAGGCCCGAGGCCTCGTAGGACCTAGCATTTGGCTCCAGACAGCCTGCCGCCCCCACCCCAGGCCCAGTTTCAACAAATACTGCACAGATGGCTCCACAAAGCTTTTCTGGCCCGACCCTTCCTCTTAGGCCATTTCATGAGCTGGCTATGCAATCCAGGGAAGTTGGAAGAGCCAGCTGAGTAAGAGGCCAGGTGGGGCCAGTGAGTGCTGATGTTGTTCCTGGCCTCCGATTGAGCCTTGACCATGGTCACAGACTGAGCCCTGACCCTGACCACACACTGAGCCCCAACCCTGGTCACAGACTGAGCCCTGACCCTGGCCACACACTGAAATCTTACCCTGGTCATACACTGAAATCTAACCCTGGTCACAGACTGAGCCCCAACCCTGGCCACACACTGAGCCCCAACCCTGGTCACAGACTGAAATCTGACCCTGGTTACAGACTGAGCCCCGCCCCTGGCCACACACTGAAATCTGACCCTGGTTACAGACTGAGCCCCGGCCCTGGTCACACACTAAGCCCTGACCCTCGTCACACACTGAACCCAGATCCTGGTCACTTAGTCTGACCCTGGTCACAGACTGAAGCCTACAGACTGAGTCCTGATAGCTATCAATAATTCTGAATTTCAGCCTCATTGCTGTGTGTCCCCAGATGATGTGCTAAAGCTCTGGACTTAAAAAAAAAATCCTTAAAAAGGAATTGCTTTGACATCCTCAATGCTTTTTGATTGAAACTGAGTAGGGTAGGCGTTTTTATGAGCTCCAGGGCTGTGAGGGAGGGACACTTGTAGCATACCACATGTGGGGACTCGGAGCCAGACTAAGGACAGTAGCTCGGGGCTACTGATCGCAATCGCAGCCCAGACTCCCTCCCTTGATGACCATCTTCTCCCTCTTACTGTTGAGGAATCTCAGCTCAGGCAGGCACCTCTTGTGCCGGGACGTCTTCCCTGAGTGGCGATGACATCTCGGGCCTCACATACTTCTCCTACCTCACTACCCCGTCTGTACTGATCTGCAACTAGATTTCATCGCATCTACTGGTGTCGCCTCCCCTCCGGACTGTGCTCTCTGAGGGCAGGGCCTGAGTCCCACTTGAACCTCAGCAGGGCCATCCACGGTGCTCAGGAACGTGTGCTTTGGGGATGACTGATGGGCCCAAGTCCCCTTGGCCTCTGCCAGGCGAGCCTCTTTAACAATTAGCAGCTCAGTACATGACTGTCAAGCACCCCCAGCGTGCTCCACACCCTGTCCTCCAAGACACCAGGGCACACGGTGCCTTTGGAAGTGCTGGGTGACACTGAGGCTCAGAGAGGGCAAGGCGTTTGTCCACAATCACACAGTGGGTCAGGGCAGCCCCAGGAGGAGACGCTAGCTCCTGACCTCCCAGGACTCCTCTTGTCATTCTTTTTATAAAAGCAAACTTTTTGAGTTTTTTTTAAAGGCATAATCTATATATAGTCAAATGCACAGATTTCAGGTGTACAGTTTGGTAAGTTCTAACAAATGTATAAGGCCATGTAACCACCACCACGGGCAGGCTATGGACTGTTTCCATCACCCCCTGCCCCTTCCCAGAAACCCCTGCCCCTCAACCACCCCAGGCAACCACTGATATGCTTTTTCATCACCAGAGATTAGTTATACCTTTTTGATGTGATCATGCTCACCATTATTTTATAGTTTTTTTTGTTCCACATCTCAGGCCATCACTGGGGCCTTCTGCGCCCCACCAATTGCCCTCCCCTCCCTGCCCGGCTGTGCCCCCCCATACCCTCCTTGCCCTGGGAGGCAAAGGCTTGGGGAAACTACTGGAAAAGAGCAGCCTCCGGAGTACAGACTGGTCCCCCCGCTTGCCCTCGCCCTTGGGATCCCCTGCCGAGGTCCCAAGGAACAGCAGGCCCCCTCCCATGGCTGGTATGTTTTTTTAGGAAGGAGCAATGCCTCCTTCTTGGGGCTGCTCTCCCAGGGGACATTCCGTCCGTAGCCAGGCATGCGGGCTTGGGATCCCAGCCCCTTTGCAGGGCTGGAGGTAGGGGGCTGTGTGATGTTGGAAGGGGCAGGAGGAAGGCTTGCCCTCCAGCAGGGTGGCCAATGTTGGGTACAGTCCAGTGACAACCAGACAGCGTGATCAGGCCCCCACCCCAAGAAGTGTGCATTTTAAAGAAAGATCCTGGAGAAAGGGCCTTTCTGCCTACTCCAAACGCAGGAGGAGCCATCAGTCATGGAGACATAATTTCAAGGAGGGCTGGGATGTCTTTTTCCAGCACATACGGAGTCATCCAGCCCTTGGGCCTTGAACTGGAGACTCTAAAAAGTGAGTTCCAATGAGAACTTTCCCCAGAAACTCCCGTTTTTATAAATGCAGAGAACTGAATTAATCCTAATTCTCAGTTCAGAGCAAACCAACCATGATCGTTGGTCTACGCAAAGCCCGTTTCTTGTCTTATCAAATTTTCTTTCATCTTCACCCTGACCCTCAGACATGTCCGTGACCATCTGTGCTGTCTGTATAAAACCTGCGGTGCCCTGGAGGTGGGTATGCATTTTTAAAGTATGGATCTCATTCTGTTTCCTGATTTTGCAGTCAATCTAAACCTTTAAGATCTATCCAGTTCCTGGCCTGCCTTGCTCACCAGGATTCCACAGTGTGCGTCCGCCATGTCGCACCTGGCCAGGCTCCCATGTAGACTCCTAGGTCGCTTCCGACTCCCTGCTCCACAAACATGCTCCACTGAACGGCTTGCACAGGCCCCTCCTGGGCCTGGCGAGGCTGTGCGTCCAGCTCCCGGCTCCCCTTCCGCCTTGTGCAGCTCCCCCAAGCCCCCAGTACCGCTGGTGGGGGTGGGGTGAGGGGTCTGACCACCACTTGGGCCAAGGGTCTTGCTCAGACTACCCAGGGAGGCCCTGGTCACCACCAGAGTCCTGCCTCCTGCTCCCAAGGAGGGAGGCAGGAGCCTGGGTTCTTACCCTACTCTGTCACAGACCTTCTGTGCGGCCTGGGGCTGACTGCGCCCCTCTTCGGGCTTTATAGCCTCCAATTGTCCTCCACTCCCGTCAAGGCCTAGAGCCCTGTGCTGGCCCCCCTGGGTGCTCATCCCAGAAGACACTGACCTTAGGGATTCATGGCAGGTACACTGAGTCAGAGGGCAGCAAAGACTCTTGGGATGGCCAAAGCCAGGCTGCTCAGCTGGGGAGGGGCTGGCATGAGTGAATCGGGTCCCGAGGCCATTCCACAGGCAGCCAGCCAGCCATTGGTCTGGGGGAGCCGTTCGGCTGTGGCAGGTCCCTCAGACCCTCCAGGACAGTGGGGGCACAGAGCCGAGGGGAAAGGCCCTGTGTTCTGCGTCCCTGCTCTGTCCTAGAGCTTCCCCTGTGGGGGCCCCAGGACCTCAGCAGGGAGAACCTGTCACACTGACTCTTGGAGCCAATGTGCTCAAGACAGGCTCACCCTTTCTCCTGCTCTAGGCTGAGTCTGGAGATGCTGACAGCTCCTGTGCCAGCCCTTGGGAACCCAAGGTCAACGACCACATGCCCCTTCCCTGGCTGGATCCAACTGGGGCCTTCTCAGGGGTAAAACTTCAGCGGTGAGTTTACCATCTTGTCCAACTTCCCCATCCCCCTTTCTCAGGCTCAGTTTCCCCATCTGCACGATGGGGGAGACTGGACTAACTGTCCTTGAGTGCAGGTTGGATGGCTTGATAAACACTTGGGGATTAAAACACTTTTTGGGAGCTATTTATTCTCCAACTTTGGGCAAGAGCCTGAGACCTCTCACAACCTCACAGACGATACTTTAGCAGTCAGGAAATTCTCCCACCGTCTGATCTAAATCCTTCCTGCTTCATTAGGAATCCGTTCCCTCCTGCCCAGCGGTTCCTGGAGGCTGCCCAGTGCCAGGGGCCCTGTGGCTACATTCCTACCACTTTCCCACATCTCACCTGTTTCCCTCTTGGCTTCCCTTTTTCTGTGGGTTCAGTAAACCTCATCTCTGAAATCTTTCACCCCAGGCCCACTGCTCGTGAGGAGCAGATGCTGGAAAGTGGAATGCGCAAGAGCCCTAATCTCTTGAGCCCCATGCTGGAGGATAAACAAAGTCCAGCAGGAACCGGTCAGTCGCTTGTGAAATATGTGCTGAGTGGGGGTTTGGCCAGCGCAGCCGGACTCCGGGGCACCCCTAGGTGGGGGAGCAGCGGAAAGCGCCACCAGGGCCTGAATAACGATGAGCTCTCTGCCTCCAGGGGGGAGCTGGCCGCTGGCACCCCAGGAAATGATTATCTGATAATCGGGACATTGAATTGTCAGCACAGGCCTGCCGGTACCACACCTGTTGGTGAGAGCAGGCCGGTGAGGTGGCTGCAGTCTGCTTTGCCCCACCATGAAGGGACAAGCCCAGCTCAGCAAATGAGCTATGTCGGCCTTAAAGCCAGGGCCAGAATCTTCAGTGGCTCCCAACTGCCCACAGACTCAAGCCCAGAAGTCTTGGGATGGCAGCTAAGGCCTTCTGTGATCTGGCTTTAACCCGGCCTCTAGAACTCTTAACCCTAAGGATCAACAGGCAGGTCGCTGGCAGCGGACCCTGACCTTTCTACCCCTAGCCCTTGTCCTGGAGTTCCCTGCTAAACGTCACGGCCGCCCCCCCACCTCACACACAGAGCCCAGCTCTGCTCATGCAGGGCCGCACAGCCTTCAGGCCCCAAAGCCTACCTTGTCAGCTCTGACCACCCCTCCACCACCCCCTGCACCCTCTTACAGCATTCACCTGCGCCCCCCCACACACTGGGAGACAGTCCAGTGGCAGCAACGCCTCACCCTGTGCACAAGGGGATGTGCCCGTGTGCTTGGCAGAGCCAGCTGCCCCGGAAGCGGGAGGGGCAGAGCGGGGAGGTGGCCGTGCTTACCCTCTGGGCAAGCCTAGGCCCCTCTCTGCACACCTCTTGCTCGTTTCTTCCCCCTGTAAACACAGCCCCTGTCCCCAAAGCCCACCCAACCTAGCAGGCCCAGCCTGCTGCTCCCCACCCTACCCCGGGAAGCCTCCCCTGACGCTTCAGTTGCCTCAGGGGTTCACTCCCTGCCCCCTCAGACCCTGCACAGTGACCTGAAATTTTTATCTCTCTTACAAAGCCCGTTCTGCCCGCAGCCTTCTCACCACAGCTCCTGGAGCCAGCGGCATGGCCACAAGCCACTGCGTTGTCCCTGACCCCTCTCTGTCACCCCCACATCCGACCCACCAGGAATCCCAGCAGCTCTGCCTCCAGGACATACCCCAAAGCGGTTTCCTCACTCGCTTCTCCGCCTCCCTGCCTGACTCCCCGCTGTCCACTCCTGGCACAGCAGTTGGGGCCCTGCTCAAATGGCACTGCTCAGCTCAAAGCCTGCAATGGCTCCCTACTGCACAGAGAGGAACAGACCAGTTCCTCACAGTGGCCCCCAAGGCCCCCACAGTCAGCACCCCGTCACCTCTCCGCCCTGCCTCCTGTTATGCCCCCACTTCCACTCCGCTCCGTTCTAACCACACTGGAACATACGTGAAGACCCCAGGGAATTCCCGCCTCAGGGCCTTCGCACTGGCTGCTTCCCCTGATGGAACCCTCTCTTCCTGCAGAGAGCTGCACGGCCACTCATATGCCTCTTGCAAATCTCTGCTCAAATGTCACCATCATAAGGCCTGTCCTGACCACCTCTGCAACCTCCCCTGCCCAACCCGCCGCATCTTCCTAACCTATCTCTACTGTTTCTATAGCACTTACCACCTTCTATTATTTACCTATTTATTATGTTTACACATGAAAATATAAGATCCACAAGGGCAAGGATTTTGTCTTTCTTTTCACTACTGAATACCCAGCTCTAGAACAGCGTAGCACACAGTAAGGCACTCAGTAAATATTCGTTGAATGAACGTATTTCCTCAGAGATGATGTGTGCTCTTCCTACCTGGTGAGAGCCCCTGAGGGCAGAAGTGGGCAGTATGGTCCTTGCCTGCACCCAGCTGCTGGCTCAGGTCTCACAGGTGCACGGCAGGTGCTGGGAGCTGGGGAGACGGGGGGCTTGGGCCACTCTGCATCCCGCTTGCTGGTTTCTCACTGCCAGGCTGAGACCCTGGTGAGGCAGGGATAGGTCTGGGGCGCCCCTGAATCCCCCATGCCCGGCTCAGGGCCCGGCACTCGTATGCCCTTGGCAGCGTATGCATGAATGTCCGCATCCCACAAAGGGTCTGGTGGCGTCTGCCCAAGGGAACGCAGACTTCATTATCAAGCAGAGGCTGGAATTGATTCAAAAAGTCCTTTCTTTTAAAAAAAAAAATTAGCTTGGGGCTTGGAAAATCCATGGTTCCAGTTGGCCCACATATGGGGGGAAGGGTGGGTTGTCTCCCAAGGTTTTGATGGCAAAGGCCTCTCAGACATCAGCTTACCAACCCAAGTCTCTTCCTGCTTTGGCGTTCTGTCACCCCTCACCCCATGTCCAGTTGATACTGAAATGCCCGGTTTCGGGGGTGCCCATCAGCAAGGAGAAGAGGGACCCAGGCCCAATCCCCACCCTGTGGTCCTGAGTTCAGACAAAGAGGCCCTCTTGGTCCAGCTGCCTGTGGCAAGGAGGTGCTCAGGCCAGGGCAGGGGACATGTCCGAGGCCTGACTGCTCCCCCGCAGGAATGCTGAGCACAGCAATTGGAAGCAGGTGTGGGCTGCCTAGGCGGACCATCCGCTCCCTCCCTGCTCCCTCCCTCTCCTGCCTGTTCCAGCCACTGCCCTGGGGAGTTTTCCATGTGTTCTTGGCTTGGAGAGGAAATAGGGTGGACTCAGGCTGGAGCTACTGGGGAGGGGTGCCCCTTCTGAGAGCAGAGGGCATTGTGAGACGGGAACCCCTGGGGTTAGGAGACAGGGAGGAGAGGTGACAAAAGGCCAGAACGCCCAGGCCAAGTCCAACAGTAGCCTGGCACCAGTAACGGCACTAATGGCTCCTGCTGCCCTGCCACCATCCTCAATGACTGTGGGGCTGCCAACTTGAGGCAAAAATCCAAATTGTTTTTTTCAGGGGGTTTCAACCTGAAAGAAACAATGAAGACTGAGACAGGTGACACAAACTGTAAAATACCCTTCCCTGAGGGACAGAACAGGCTTCGGCCAGGGCTGCCTAATGGAGGGGACAGGCAGCCTGGGTCCAGCTTGGTCACTCATTAACCCTGAGACCTTGGGCAAGTTATTTAATTTCTCTGAGCCTCAGTTTCCTCATCTGTAAAGTGGACATAATACTATCTATCTCACAAGGTTGTTAAGGGGATTAAAAGAGAAAAAGAAAGGACAAAAAGAAAAGAAGATGCTTGGCATGGTGTCCATTCAATAAACATCAGCCATTCTTCTTATTTAAAACAGGGGCTGTCTCTTCTTGCAGGGACAGTCCAGTTTGAGACCAGGAGAGAGAGGAAGTGCCTTGCCAGTGAGTGATAAGAGAGGAGACAGGAAGTCTGCCCGGGGTGGGCTGCTCAGGACAGCACTTGTTTGTTCAGGCACCAATGACTCTCCATGGACAAACAGGGAGGCAGGAGGAGGACCCAGGCCCCTCTACAGCTCTCTCAGCCTGAAGACTCGAGCTTTTTCCGAAGGAGCGGGGAAGGAAGGAGGGATGCTGATCTGTGCTTCTGGCTCCAGGGCAAGTCACTTTACCTCTCGGGCCTTGGTTTCTTCATCTGCAAAATCGGAAAAGTAATGGTACCTACCTCCTAGGGCTGTAAGGATTAAGTGTCTCTAACTGTAAAGCTCCAAGAACAGTGTCCAGTGCTCAGTAAGCACTGTATGAGTGCTTGTTAAGTAAACGTGCTGAGTCTGGAGTGAGGATGACAGGGCTTTACCCTATGCCACACTGGGGAGGGACTCTTTGCTCCCAAAGTCTTTCACACCCACTGTCCCATCTCACTCTGTCACAGCCAATGCCCAGAATACAGAAGACAGTCAAATACCTGTTGAACGAGTGAATAACCAAATGAATGTGTGGATGAATGTGGTGTATAGGACAAGAAATGTATTTTTAAAAGTAACACATGGTTGTTAAGACCTTAGGACAGGGAGTACACAGACTCAAATCCTAGTTTCACTATTGAAAGTCAGCAAGTGAGCCTGTCACCTTATCTATAAAAGGGGACAAATAACAGTACCTGGCTGGGGCCTGGGAACTAAAGGAGATGATTCGCAAAGTGCCCGGTAAATGCAAGTATGATTCTCCCCCGCATGAGGGTGGGGGAGGCGAGGCCCAGAGAGGCACAGCTGGCAGAGGGCTCACGCTGTGCCCTGCACGCCCGGCTCGCAGGTTGAGCGTGGCATCCTTCTGGGTCATCTCAGTTTGAATTCTGGCTCAGGTGCACCCTGCTATGCTACCTCCCTAGGCTTCAGTTCTCATCTATACCAGGGAAACCATAATCTTCCCCTCACTAGGAGGCTGTGAGGAACAATGAAATCGCACATTGAAGTCACTAAGCTCAGCAGGTGCTCGTCAGCAAATGGCCAAGTTGGTACTTTTATCCTTGCCTTGGGGTTCTAGCTCTGGAAGTGCGTTGGGTGGAGGCCTGCTCTGGACCTTCCCTGCATCTACTCCAAGCCCTGCAGAGGAAGGCAGGTGACCTGTAGGAGCAGGCAGCTTGGGGGGCAGGCCCAGGTGAGCTCAAGGCCCAGGCAGCAGGGGTGGTAGTGGGAGCCAGGTCTGCTCTCAGGGACTGAGGGTCCCAGTCTGGCCTCTTGGCTGCAGGAGGCTGTACAGAGGGGGGGTACCTTAGAAACACCCTTGGGTATATGTAGGGAGATGTGACATCTAGGCCCAGGAGCAGCAGAGTCCTGTTGGGGCTGTGGAGACCTGACAGAGGAAGGAGGAGGAAAGGAGAGGCAGAAGGTACCTCTGGTTCTGGAATGCTAGACTGAGACATTTAGATTTTGTCCTGAAGGCCCTGGGGAGCCACAGGATCTTCTTGAGCAGGGAGTAACCTGGTCAGCTCTGCAAGGGTCTATCTGCTCCACACGTAGGATGGACTGGAGAGAGAGAGACTGGGAGCAGGGGACCAGGGAGGAGGCAGCTGCTGTTCCCTCCTGGCCTCCAACTGGCCATGTGAGGACAGGAATAGAGGACACATGCCAGGCAAGGCTGGCACAGCCATCGAGATGCCCTGGGAGGATGCCCAGGGCAGCCTGTTCCATGTTCCTTTCACAGGGCTGCCAAAGCCAGTGAGTCAGGCTGGAGATGGAAGGGGAGGCCCTGGCAGAGGAGCTTTGGCCTTCTGGGGCAAGGGGTCATCTGCTTAGTTGGCACTAAGACCCCCAGCTCAGAGAAGCTGAGGCTATAGGAGGCAAGAGCTGGGGCAGAGATGCCAGGAGACAAGAGCCTGGTGATGGTACAGGGAGAGGTCACATCGCAGGAGCTGGCATGGCACAGGGCACACAGCCGGGTCTGGGAAGCAACCGGCCATCCTCCAGGCCTCTCTTGGAGCATTTGCTGTGACAGTCAGGCAAAGTATGTGACCCTCTCTGGGCTTCTGTTTCCTCCTTTCATCCTTTCCAGTTACACGTTTCAGAGTTGGAGACAATGGGACTGCACGGAGCCTCGGACAATCCCTGCGCCCTGGGGGGGAAGGCAGAGGGTGCAGGCACCCAAGGAAGAAATCAGGCTCAGGACAGGCACTTGGAAACCACCCACCCATGGAGGGATGTGGGCGGTGCTCACATGTGTTTGGTGTTGTGAGGACACATCCACGCCCACACACATGTGCAGGCTGCCAGCGCTGCCTCAGACCCCTGGGTGTGTGGCCAGGAGGAATGAAGTCAGTCTCGGAGAATCTGCCTTGGGCTCCCAAACCAGGCCTGGGGGTCTAATCTCAAGTACAAGGCGTGGCCTTCCCTGGGCTGGGATTTTCCATGGTCCCGGCCTAGCAGGGTGGGGAGGGAGGTACCAATGATGGGGGAGACTATTGCTCCCTCTCTGGCCTCTTCATGAGCCCCAAACTGGCCTGCACCCCCACACACACTCCCACCCCATGCCCTCAATGATTAGGGTGCCTGGTGGGTGCTGACGACCATCCCTTGCATCAATGCTCAGAGACCTCTTTCTCTGGAAGTCCTTCTGAACCCCAGCCCCTGACTGAGGAGAAGCCTCCTGAACCCCAAAGCCCCTGGCCCCGCCAATGCTTGCCTAATCTCAGCACTGAGAAACCCCCTGCTACACTGCCTCCACTGCACACTCAGCTTGGCACCTAGGATACTGCCTTTCAGGAAGAAATATCTTTGACCCAAAGTGAACTGTGGGGCTTGGGGGCAGGGACCAGAAGCCCTGCCAAGCCCCCAGCACCCCCCACCCCAGACAAGGCCTTGCCCTGCCCTGTACCCTCTAAACCAACTGGCTTCCTTAAGAACTAACAGACCAAAGAGGGACCCCAGAAAACTCACTGGCTTGGAGCCCAGACGCTGAGTCCTAGGCCTGGGCCTGCCAGCTTTGTGGCATTTGAGGCCTCGGTTTTCTCCTCTGCCCAGAGGTGGAGCCCTTGTGCCCGAGCCTCATGCTGAGGTCCTGCATTCTAAGAAAAGCTGCCACAAAAGTTTAGCAGCCTGTAAGTAAAATATCCTCTCCTCCATGGGGCTCTAGGAGCAGTCGCTGCAAAGCTGTGATACGCCCTGCATGATACGCCCTGCTGCAGGCATGCTGCATGCACGTTCCAAGTGAGGACCAGAGGGGTGGATGCATCCTTCCTCATGTCACAGAACGACTGTCATCTGATTCAGCCTGAGCTCCTGCTGGTTCTCAAAGTGGGATTCAGCACCCAATTAAGGGCTGCACCTTGGTGTGAGAAGTGGGTACTCTTCTCCCCTAGCCCTGGGCTCCAGCAATCCCCAGGGAGACAGGAGCCACCGCAGCAGCAGTCCCCTCACCCAAGGTCAGCTTGGCTGAAGGCAAGGCATCATCCCAAGGCTGAGGAGCAGGGGCTGCGGCTGTAGCGCCCGCACCCTTGGTCCCTGCAGGGCTTGCCCTCACCTCGTGGGCCTGGCACTGCAACCTGGGTAGGAGCAGAGGATTGTGGATACTGGGAACTGACTCCAGCCAGAGAGAGGTAGGGTGGAGTGGACTGAATAAGCATCAGGGACTGAGCAGAAAACCTTGACCAAAAAGCTGACTTCCCCTGAGGGAGAAAAACAGGAAGGGGGATTCTAGCTAGGAGAGAGGAGGAGAGGGCGGACCCACCAGCAAGCCCTTGCCACGGGCAGCTCCATCTTCTAATGGCATGGGTGGGCGATGCCCCTCCAATGCGCCCTCACGTGCAGATGGCTTGGGCCGACCCTAGACTGGGTCGCATCTTCACTCCCTGCGAAGCCAGAGGGAGACCTGTCCAAGCTGCCTTCTGGGACCTTCCCTCGGGGCCAGGACCAGGGTGAGGGGAGTGAGGCAGTGAGGCACTGGCCTGGAGTGCAAAATTTAAGGGGGCTCCAAAAACCTCAGTAGCCAAGATAATATTTAATGCAGTATCTTTAAAACTCAAAATTAATGCCAAAAAAACTGAGCAACAAGATATCCAAATTTCAAATAAAGACAGGATCTATACTGATGATTTGTCAGTTTGCCTCAGCTCCAGTATGGCTCCGTACAGCACTGTTACTGATTCTATTTAAAATCTGAATATTTTGGCCGAGCGTGGTGGCTCACGTCTGTAGTCCCAGCTACTCGGGAGGCTGAGGCAGGAGGATCACTTGAGCCCAGGAGTTTGAGGTTGCAGTGAGCTGTGATCGTGCCACTGCACTCCACCTGGGTGGGTGACAGAGCGAGACACTGTCACTAAAAAAAATAATAATAAAATACAATAAAATTTGAGTATTTTTTCATCATGGGTTTTTTTGCATTACTTTTGATTTTTACATAATACATTGAGATATTACTTTATCTCCATCACTGAGTTTGGGGTACCCCTTGAATTTGTGCCCAGGCCAGTGCCTCCCTGATGTCTCTAATCCTGGCCTTGTAAGACGCCCCCTCAGGGAGTTCTGGCCATCTAGTCTGGGCTCCTGCCTGGGGCAAATGCCCCCTGCTAACCTGTTGATCACTCAGACCAAGCTCATAGATGGCCAGTAACAGGCACTTGCCACACTTTCCCTTGCCGGCCCTGCAGGCTTCTGATGCTCCCTGCCTCACCTATGGGCTGGCACAGGGGCATCTCCAGGTGTAGAAGGAGGTGTCCTGATGGGAAGGAGGGAGAGGCAGGGAGAATGGCTCCTTCCGTCTGTCCCCAGATGACCCAAGCCAGGTCTGGAAGGTGTCTCCTCTTAAAGCCCAGCTGGTCCCCCTGCCCCCACCCTCAAAGCCGGGGTCGCAGCCCATGCCTGCCTGGCCAACCCCTGGCACTGATGATGCGTGGGTTGGGGGGAGGCGAGATGCTGTGGGGCTGTTGGCTGGGGTGGGGTGTGGAGGGGAGTCTTTGCTGTAGCAGCTCAGGGGAGGCCTTTGGTGCAGGATGCAGGAGGGGGTCTGGGCGCCTCGAGCAGTCCACCAGTGACCAGGAGCACTACAGAGGGGCCCGTGGCGTCGGGTCGTACTCACCGCGACCGTTCTGGTTGGGCCGGTACACGCTGCCCACGCTGAGGCGGCCCTGCTGCGCGCCGTTCCGGTCCCCACCCGGCGGGGGCGCGTCGGAGCTGCGCACGGGCAGGTAGGGCGGCTCCAGCACGCGGAAGGGCGGCTGCGGCTCTACAGCGCGCGGCGGGCTGTAGGCCTCGGGCGGCACGTTGGCGTAGGGCGGGTACCAGCCCAGGCGGGTGTCGCCGCCGTAGACGCCTCCGGTGGACTGCGCCGCGTCAGGGCTGGGGTCTGGGTAGGCCTGCTCGAGGCCCGCGGTGCCCTCGTGGTACAAGCTGTGCGAGTAACGGCGGTCCAGGCCGTCGGGGGCCTGCAGCTGCGGCGCGTAAGGCCGCTCTGAGCCCGGGTAGAAGCCCTGGGCCGGGTACTCGGGCTGCTCCTCGCCGCCGCCGTAGTCCTCGTAGCGCGCCCGGGGCTGGAAGGGGTAGATGACGCCCGCCGAGGCCACGGCCGCCGCCCCTGCGCCCATGCCGCCGCCCGCGCCGCGGTAGTACACGTAACCCTGGTCGTAGGTGCGCGACGCGGGGTCGTAGTTCTCGTACTGGCTGACGAAGGGCGCCTGCGGGTAGGGGAACTGCTGCGGGTAGGAGGGCGGCTGGCGGTAGGTGGCGAAGGCCGAGGCCGAGACCGAGGAGGCGGAGCCCCCGTTCCGTTGCTGGGAGACGGAGGTGCGGGCCCGGGCCATGCCGGTGCTGTCCCCGACGGCCACCTCGCGCCAGTTGTCGGGCACCTGGCCAAAGCCAAATGGGTGCCGCGCCTGGCCGCGCACAGTGTCCGAGCCCACGCGCCCCGGCAGGGGCAGGGACGGCGCCTGCCGACGCCGGGGGCCCCCGTGGCTGCGCCGCTGCTGGGCCTGGGGCGCGCCCGCCAGCAGCACCCGGGAGCTACTCTCGGCGCGCGGAGGCCCGGCCGGCACGTACTCTGAGCCCGAGTTGAGCAGGCTGTACACCTGCCCGTTGTTCTCCCACTGGATCAGCTGCCGCCAGCGCGCCGGGTCCAAGCCCTGCTCTGGCTGTACCTGCTGCCCGTGTACCAGGACGCACAAGCAGGCGCCCCACACCAGGGCCTCCAGCTGCCCGCTGGCTCGGTCCAGAGCCATGGTGGCCCCTCTGCAGAGGCCTGGTGGACAGAGAGGCTCTCACAAGTGGCCCCCTGTGCGTGCTGCTTTTCCCACGGCCTCGAGGACAGGACGGCTCCTTGCCTGCCCGGGCTTTAGCTTTGTCCATCCTGGCCTTGTCCCGAGCGGGACGGCTCCTCCGATGACAGCATTTTGAGGCCAATGGGTCAGGGCAGGGTAGGGGCGGCGCCCAGGGCTGCGCGAGGCTCTCAGCAGGGCACCGAGTGGGCAGGGCCGCCTGGGGGCCTTACATGGCCGGCGGCACTGGCTGTCCGCGGCCGGCGCTTTCCAACTCTGAATGAATAAGCAACAGGCTGGGAGCGCCGGGAGGGTTCGGCTGCCTGGTCCGCCTGCTGGGGCCTCCTCCGCTGGGCCCTAGGGCCCGCCGGGTTTTTTAGCTATGCGCGGGGGCCCACAGCTGTGGGGCTACCTTAGTCTCTGAAGCTCCCAGCCAAGCCGCAGACTTGCCCCTGCAAGAGGGCATGAAGCAGGGAGTAAGAGGGGCCTCTGGGGACTCAGACCTGGTGAGTGGGGCTCTGGCAGGCAGAACAGGACTGGGGTGTCAGCACCACCGTGCCCCTTCCTCTCTGCTCTGGACACAGCATCCTTGGTCTCCACCTTACTCACTGGCTTCTTGTTTGGGCTGGAATGGGCCCCTGACTTCTGATTGCTCTAGCCTCTCCCCAGGCCCCCAGGGTTCCCTCTTCTCTTGTTCCCCAAAGCCAGTGCTAAGAGACATCCTCCTTTTGGTGGGCCTCCTTGGGGAGATGCTGAACAGGGTCTACCCTCTAATTCGGGAGCCCAGATGCGCTTCAGTTCTTGGGCCTGAGTACAAAGGGACCGGAGCTTCAGCTTTTCCCGCTGGCACACCTCTGGGCCTTCCTGTCCCAGTCTGAAGAGTGGGCTGTGTCCCTGGGCTGATGGGACTTGTGAAAGCATGGGGGAGATCAGCTCACACATCATGTGGTTTCTGTCCTGCTTCTCTTGATCCTGCATGGCCTGGGAATAACCTGAGTGTACACATGGATGCAGCGGACCCAGGGACTGTCTTTGACATGGGACGGGGGATTGTGAGACAGAGAAGCTTGTCAGCATATGACAGCAGAAGGGGGATTCAGGACTTCTGGCCTTGTCCGATGGCTGTGATTAAGTTGCTGGGTGACTTTGGGTAAGTTCCCTCCCCTCTCTGATCTTGTTGCCACGTCTGACCAATGGAATATTAGGCCAGATGATCCCTGAGAGGCTTTGGGAGACCCTCTGTGCCCCCTGGGCATGGAAGGGATGGAGGAGTCTGAGAAGATGCACTCTGAGTGCTGCTCTTCAGGCCTCCCCTGCCCCGCCTTCTCCAACTTCTGAGAACTGGGGGGCATACTTTCCCTCTTGTGCTTATAAACAAGGTGGGAAGAACCTGTGCTTAACTTGGCCCCCGCAGATTCCCTCTCTGTTTTGGAAACTCCTGGAGCCCACCTTTGGAGGAGACAGGCAGAGGAGACATTGGACTCAGAACCATGGACCCCCTCCCCCGGCCCCCAGGCAGCCTTTATTCACCCATTGTTCTGAAGGAGGCTTGATTCAGGTGACTAGGGCATGTATCTGCCCTTTAAATGCCCATCATCCAGCCAGGGAGAGGGGAGCTTCCCACACCATTCCTGGCCAGCAGCTATTCAACACTGACACCTCAGTTCCCCAGTAGAGGGGTCTGGTCTCAGACTCCAGATAGGATTCCTACAAGGAGTGACTTGGGGCTGAGGACATCGAGCAAGATGCTGGGCAGGGCTCACTGAGGGCCGGGACCTGGAGGGTTAAGCCTTCCCTCCTTCAGCTTGCCCCCCGCAGTGTTGGCCTCAGCTGCTTGGAATCCCTGGGGTCCTGTAGGGCCCTCCCGCCAGCCAGATGGGCAGCAGCGCCAGGAGAGGAGAAGTGGAAACAGGCCTCAGGATACCATACAGGGAGGAGCAAGGAGTGGAGGGAGGGCAGAGGATGGCTGTGAGGTTGGGGAGCCCCACTGCCCTAAAATGGAGAGGGCAGGACCCCTTTCCTCCAGCCAGACAGGGGCAGGGCGGCCTAAGGGCTTTGGGTTGGGGGGGACCAGGGTACAGGCTATCCCACTCAGCCGGCCTCTGCCTCCGAGCCAGCTCTTGGGGCGAAACCTAACCCGATGGTTGGCTGGCTCTTGCTCCTCTTTCTTTTTTCTTAATAAGGTCGAATCAGAGGGAGTCAGAGGAGCCAAGTTTCCTGTTAGGCTCTGTTTGAATAAACTCTGCTCTGAACACAGCTTGGGCCTCCGCACAGGCTCCCATGGCCAGGACTGGGCCCTGCCAGCTGCCCTGCTGAGACTGGAGCCCTGGGGTCCTGGCCCGGCCCAGCCATTCCCCAGGGCAGCCTGTCACACTCTCAGAGCTTCAGAGTCCTCTGTAACCTGGGGGTGAGAACACCTTTCTTGTGGCATATTTGGGAGGAAGGAATGAGAGGATTATGAAAAGCACCCAGCACAGGGCCAGGCACGTGGCCGCTGTTTTCTTTCTTTCCTCTTGACTCGAGAGAGAGGAGGGGTTGCTCTCCCAAGGGTGACTCCCCTACCCCATTTTCTCTGTCCCTTTCCTGTTTCTGTCTTCAGCAGCCTTCCTTGGCCAGGGTGACCTTGTGCAGGACAGGGCCTGCCTCTCCCCTCCTCTCCACTCCCCCCTCTGACCTCTTCTGCTTGAGGGCTAGGTCCCTGGCCGTGGCAGACAGGCCCAGCTGGGTCGGAGCCAGCAGCTGCAGGGGCCCGGGGAGCCTGCCTGCCTCTGCCTCTCTATCCACAGGGCAAGGCCTTGCCTCCGAAGCTGGAGGTGTCCTGGCCTTCTTAGGCTGGAACCTGCACAGTGGGGGCATAAAAGAGACTTGGGCAGGCTGTGGAGGATGCAGAGCTTGGGTCAAACGAGGGCTCAGACTCAGCAGGCTGGGCTCGGCCTCAGCTGTCTGGGAGAGGGCAGCTCCTCTCTCAGCCCTGTCCCTGGAGCCTGGAATTCACACCCACATTTTTAAGAGCCAGGCATGTGGTTGAGGCTTGCTGCCAGTTCCTGGCACTAGGAACCAGTCTCGAGGAACCCTTGAGGTATAAGGGAGATGTACCGCTGAACGAGCCTGTTGACAGTGGGTGACTTTGTTAAGTGCCTACTGTGTGTTCAGCTACATGTTGCTGGGGCTCCCAGTGGAGCACTCTGGGTCCTGTTCCCTGTCATAGAACACCAGGCTCTGGAAAGTCCACAGGGAGTGAGGAAGCAGTAGGCCAGGCCAGCAGAGGGTTTGGGAGCAGAGAAGGGGCAGGAGCTGTGGAATGCCCGACTGCTTTGCAGAGGAAAGGGCCAGGGGTCAGAATTTTCTGTGGTTGGGGGAAGGGAGAAGGGCAGGCCTTGGGTGCTCCTGCCCTTGTCTCCCAGACTGGGCCAGGCTGGGTCTCCCCCTCCTCCTGTGATCACTCACTGCAGAGGGCAGGCCTGGGCACCTGGGTGGTGGCTCAGGCACCAGGATTCGTGCTGAACTAGGAATCTGTGCCCCACCTCAGGCAGCCTCTGCGGCCCCAGCTGCTGCCTCTGGAAAGTGGGCTGGAGGAAGTGCTGAGCGAGGAGGCCGGGCGAGCTGGCACCAAAAGCGCTGACTCTGCAGGGAGAGGACCACCGAGTGACCACTGCCAGCTGGGCCCTGTGCCCACCCCTCCCCCGCAGCCACATCTGGTGCAGTGGTGAGGGAGGCAGGGGGGACTCTGTCCCCAGAGCCAAGGCAGTGAGGAGGGGGCTGAGAAGGGGGCTGGGCCCATTGATTTGGAAGTGTCTCTCTTCAGGGCTGGAAGTCTGGAAGTGGGGGAGGTGAGGTCAGAGGCTTTTCCAGGGACAGATGGGGTAGGGGGTGGAGGAACCCACCCTTCTCTAGGACCCAGGGGAATTCTGTGGCTCTGGCCACTTCCCACTAGGTTTCCCTCCCAGCTCTTCAGCCCCTCCCCCATAGTTGGGGGACTTGGAAATACCAGAGCTGATGTCCAGGTCTGGGCATGGAGGCCAGGCTCTCTGGAGGCAGCAAGCCCCCTCGGCTTCTCCCCTCCCGAGAATCTGGTGTAGGCCTGGCTCTGGGGCCTGCTGAATGGTACCACTCCCTGTCCCCGCCTCTGCCCCACCCCCAACCCAGGGCCCATAGCTGGAGGAGGCAGGGGCCATCACTGCTGTAGGAGTGAAAGGCTGGGGAGAGGGCTGTCATCCCAGGGGCCTGCCTTGGTGGGGGGGGGGTGCGTAGTTGTTTGGGGCCTGCTGGGTGGGAGGGCCCTTATGTCAAAGTTCTGGGGTTGGACCTCAGCCGGC
This sequence comes from Lepilemur ruficaudatus, assembly GCA_963574885.1. Lineage (NCBI taxonomy): Eukaryota > Metazoa > Chordata > Mammalia > Primates > Lepilemuridae > Lepilemur > Lepilemur ruficaudatus. The sequence continues at coordinate 1,679 of CAUYRT010079875.1, read as the reverse complement.
ATGTGATGGGGAGAGGAGGCAACAGTGTCCCCTGCCCAAGAGAACGCTGGCAAAACCAAGCAGGTTGTCACGCGCTTGGGAGACAGCCCAACAAAGGCCTGCAGAACTGCCAGGGAAACTAAGGCAGGAACTCACTGGTTTTGTCTTGAATCTCTCTGGGTTTCTCTACCTTTATTTTTTTTTTCTGTAGACAAGGTCTCACTATGTTGCCCAGGCTGGAGTGCAGGAGCTAGTCACAGGCATGATCATGGTCCGCCACAGCCTTGAAATCCTGGCCCCAAGTGGTTCTCCTGCCTCAGCGCCTGGGACCACAAGCACAAGCCACCACATCGGGCTTCCTCTAGCTTTTTAATTTTTTTCAATAGCCTTCCTCCATCTTTTCATTCATTCATTTGTTTTTCATTCATTTTCTCTGTCTCCCTCTGTTTCTGTTCTTTCCCATCTCTCTCCCCTCTTCCCTCTGTATCTGCTGACATTTCTCCCAATTAATTATTCCTTCTTTAGTTCACTCACTCACTCACTTAGCATGTTGCCTGGGTGCCTGTGCACTGTGGGGCCCTGCGCTGGCCAAGAGTTGCAGAGAGCGGCTGGAACTGCCAGGTCCCCAGTGAGCTCCCTGTCTAGTGTAGTGCGCTGTGATTGTGCCTGTGAATAGCCACTGCACTCCAGCTCGGGCAACGCAGGCGACAGTCCTGGGTGGGGGTGTAGACGTTGCACTGTCTCTGTGACCTTTGAGAGGCATTTGTATTTCTCTCCATCTCCACGTCTCAGCACCTGGCTGCATCCAAACCTAGTTTTCTTTGACAAGATTTTTAATGACTAAATTATGTGGACAAATCATAATGGAATGAGTAACCCCACTTTGTTGGTTTTATTGTACTCTCTCTGCTGTTCTAAATGATGCTGTAATGAACACCCTGGAGCACAGATCCTCGTGGCTACCTCTGCTGTGTAGCAGCATCAGAGTGCCTGGGTTGGTTCCAGCCCTCCTTGTTTTGAACTGTGAAACTTCCTGTGCCTTTTTTGCCCCTGTAAGATGAGAGTGATGGTAAAAATTTAAACTTTGAGGTGACATGTGGGATGCATTTAGCACAAAGCCTGGTGGGTACGAGCACTCCATCAGCAGCAGCTGTTATTAGTCCCTTAGATTCATTTATTGCAAGTTGGATGTCTGGTGAAAGGGTTTGAATGTTTTTAAGGCTTTGGCACTACATACCCAGCTGCCCCCAGAAAGGTGGTCCCCATGTACCTGCCTGGAGTGCCCTGACCCTAACCAATACTGGGGACTGGTTTTAAAAAGAGCATTAAAATTGGATAGGTTAAAAACAAGTAAAGACATTTTTTTAGTTGCATTTCTTTGGTTACCTGTGAGAGTGAACATTTTGTCTTGTGTTTGTTGACTTCCCAAATGGTCGGCTTCTACTTTTGTACTCTAGAAGTCTATTCTCAAGACAGTGGCCAGAATGATTCTTTTTTTTTTTTTTTTTTGAAAAAGAGTCTCACTCTGTTGCCTGGGCTAGAATGCCGTGGTATCAGCTCACAGCAACCTCAAACTCCTGGGCTCAAGTGATCCTTCTGCCTCAGCCTCCTGAGTAGCTGGGACTACAGGCATGTGCCACCATGCCCGGCTAATTTTTTGTATATATATTTTTTTAATTGGCCAATTAATTTCTTCCTAT
>CAUYRT010079873.1:0-33996 GCA_963574885.1 Lepilemur ruficaudatus | reverse complement strand
GAGGCTGAGGCAGAAGGATTGCTTGAGCCCAGGAGTTTGCGGTTGCTGTGAGCTAGGCTGATGCCACGGCACTCTAGCCTGGGCAACAGAGTGAAAATCTGCCTAAAAAAAAAAAAAAAAAAAAAAAAATTGCAATTGCATGAAAGGGAAGAATCTTTTTTGGGTCTATAAATTTTCAATCATGAAGTAACCCAAATTAATTAATAGTTGCCTACCTAGAGCCCTCAAGTTTTGCTTGCATTAGAATTGGAATGCTGAAACTAGTTTTTTTCCACCTCAATAAATCTTCAAATTTTGACCAATTGGGTTTTGATATATTTCATATTCATCAGTAAATATCTTATGAAAAGTGATTGCATCTTAATTCTTATATGAGGGTCACAAATAAGATTCTTCAAACGAACACAAAAAATAGGATCAGAAATATTCCTTTTTTTGTTTGATTTTTGGAGACAGGGTCTCTCTGTTGACCAGGTGGAATGAAGTGGTATCATCATTGCTTACCTCAATCTCAAACTCTGGTACTCAAGCAATTCTCCTGCTTCAGCCTCCTGAATAGTTGGGACTACAGGCATGTACCACCACACCAGCTAATTTTTCCATTTTTCATAGAAACAGGGTCTCACTATGTTGCTCAGGCTGGTCTTGGACTCTCGGCCTCAAGTGATCCTCCCACCTTTGCCTCCCAAAGTGCCAGCAGGTGTGGCTTACAGGTGTGAGCCACCATACCTCGGCTCAAAAATATTCTTTTTAACTAAGTAACAAGTTTGGAAATACTTTCCCTTCTTCCTCAATCCCGTTGAAAGGCAGTAACCTTTGTTTAACTTAGGGATATAATGTTAAGGAATAATGTTAAAATACAATATTATATAATTGTATCTACTTCTTAAGAAGGCTCAAATCTTTTACATTGGATCTTTGAGTGAGAATATGTGTATATGTCAGTGTTCTAGATATTGAAAGATTTGAAGCCTGTGGTACCAGCCTGCAAGATGATCCCAGTGATCCCTGCCTCCTGGTAGTCACACCCTTGTGTAGTATCCTCCCACACTGAACAGGGCTGACTTGTGTAACCTACAGGATATTGTGGGAATGACAATAAATGATTTCTAAGACAATGTCATAAAAGACATTGTGGTTTCCACCTTGTTCTCTCTTGGATGCTTGCTCCAGAGGAAGCCAGCTGACAGGTCATAATGACACTCAAGCAACCCTACGGAAAGTTGCTCATGACAAGGAATTGAGGCCTCCAAGAATATTCATGTGAGTGAGCCATCTTGGAAGTGGATTTAACAGCCTCAGTCAAGCCTTCAGATGAAGGTAACTCCAGTCAACATCTTGACTGCAACCACGTGAGACCTTGAGGAAAACTGTTCCTAGGTTCCTAATCTGCAGTTTGGGATAATTTGTTAATATAACAATAGATGACAAAATCTCCCCCACCCTCAAGAAATACTAATAGCAATTCAAATGAACACATACCTCTTAAGCAACTTATAAAGTTGACAGGCTCTGGAGTTACTACTACTTAGATGGAGACTTATCTCAAGAAATTTGCAATTTAGTCACTTGGTTCTCAAAGAGTTGTACCAAGAGCAGCATTGGCATTACCTGGATGTTTATTATTAATAGAAATGCAGAATCTCTTAGCTGGGTGTGGTGGCATGTGCCTGCAGTCCCAGCTACGGGGGAAGTTGAGGCAAGAGGATCGCTTGAGCCTAGGAGTTTGAGGTTGCAGTGAGCTATGATAACACCACTGTACCCTAGCATGGACAACAGAGTGAGACCCTGTCTAAAAAGAAAAGAAATGCAGAATCTCATTCTCTGTCCCAGACCTAGTGAAATGGAATCTGCGTTTTAACAGTATTCCCCCAGGACATGTGAGTATATTAAAGTTTGAAAAGAAGTACTCATCTATTTGACTCCTAATGTTACAGCCTGTGGTTGGAAATCCTGGCTGTACATTAGGAGTATTTTTTTTAAAAAGTACTGTTGGAGAAGCCCATCTCTAGACATTCTAATTTAATTCATCTGGGTTGAGGCCTTTCATGGCAGTGGATGTAGTCATAGTGCAGGATTTTCCTCTGGAAAAACTACACAGTAGCCTCAGAACAGCTCTGACTTCCCAGCATGCCCCAATCCTGGGTCTAGCAGTCAACCATGCCCAGGTGTGTCCCCAAAACTGCCCTCGGGAAACTAGTGTGTAAGGAGCAGAAAACCTCTGTGGCATTGGAGGGAGGGTTGGGGGAGAGCAGGGAGGGCTGGGTATGGGGAGATTGGGAGGTAGTACCAACTTCACAGATGCTAAAGACAGCTGCATGTTTTTCTGCCTTCTTTTATTCATGCTTTTCCAGGACTAAGTTCATTCCAAGAAAAGCAATTATGCCTTTCCACCTTAAAGGTCAGCTTGGAATTGCTATCCAGGGCCATTCGGAGAACCAGTTGCTGAATAGTCTTAACATTTCACTTGTTGGATTAGGCCCAAACATTTCTGAACTTCATCTTTCTGGGATGACAAGATGGAAATAACTAATATTTCTCACAAGCCTTTGTAAAACATGTTTTCATTGTTGACCAGTATGATGGTTTCCAGTATGATGAGTGCTTACAAATGACAGACCTCTCACGTAAGTAGTTCAGATTGGCAACATTAAATACCTCTTGAATGTGAGCGCGTTGGGGAGAGAGCGCGGAGATTCCCTCTTTCCTGGGCTAAGGCATCCCCCATGACTGAAACAATGCTGGGTACATAGCATGCTCTCAATAAACATTTGATGATTAAATAAATCTCTCAAAAGCCAATGATCAGAAGACCATTCATTCTATTGAAAGTTACTCAACGTACCATATTAGCGAATCTGCAATGGAAACTGTGGAGGCTGTTTTCTCAAAGGATTTTTCAATAAAGCAACAAATCTGCTTTTCAAAAATAAGATCTGTGCCCCAACCCAATCCAGTGTTTTGGATTTCTGCGCTAGTGTGGCCTGGTTCCTCCCTGGGAGGGCGGCTAAGGGATGTGCTGCCTGCCCTTGAATCTCCTTCCTTTGTAGCTGTTCTGGCCTGCGCGCTTGCGTTTCCCAGGCGGGGGAGCGCGCTGCGGCTGCGCCCATTAGCGCGCGGCGCGGGGTAGGAGCTGTCAGCGGCGGGGCTGCCTAGGACCCAGGAGGCGCCGCTCCGCTCGCGCCGCATCGCCCCCGCGCCGAGCGCTCCGGCCTCCTCCTCCCCCTCCCGCCGCCCTCTCTCCGCGGTTTTGGCAGCCCCTGGGGGCCAGGAAGCCCCCTCCAGTGCTGACCCCCGGCCGGGCGGCGGAGTCGGGCCTGCGCGCGGGTGCTCGCGGGTGGCCTGGGCCGGCCGGCTGCGTGGGAGGCGGGCCGCATTATTCCCCGCTAGGGCCGGGCTCTGTGGGAGGAAGCGGCCCCCAGCACGGCCCTCTCAGCCCGAAACGGCGCGCGCTGCCCCGCGGGCAGGGCCTGGGCGCGAGCGGAGCGGCGGCGGCGCTGCAGCGCGGGCCGTGGGCGGGCCGGGGCGCCTCTCCCACGCTCCCCGCCCTTCCCCCACCTCTTCCTTCCTTCCCCTCGGCGCTCCCGGGAGCGCAGGGCGGACGCGAGCCGCGCCGGGCGTCTGAGCTTTGTGTGCGCTCGCGGGCCCGGCGCGAGCCTCGGGCGGCCCGACTTCGCCTCTCCCCGCGGGCTCCCGAGCGGGAGTTGTGAGGCGTGGCCGGTGGAGGAGGCGCTTGGGGGGGCGTGGGGCTCCCCGGCAGGCGGGAGGCTCGCTGCGAGCCGCGCCGGACAATGCGCTGGGCGGCTCGCCGCTGCGGCCCCTTTTAGCTGCGGGCGCGGGCGGGCCGGCGCCTCCGCGGCTCATCGTCCCCACCTGCGAGGAGAGGGCGGGATGCCAGAGCCAGGTGTCCCGGCGCTTTAAGGGCCCTCACAGTCAGCCCTCCCTGCACGGGTTCTCGCACTGGCACTCGTCTGCCTGGAACGCTTTTTTTGTGGGAAGCCCTTGGAGCAGCCGCGATGGCCAGCACCAGGAGCATTGAGCTGGAGCACTTTGAGGAACGGGACAAAAGGCCGCGGCCGGGGTCGCGGAGGGGGGCACCCAGCTCCTCTGGGGGCAGCAGCAGCTCGGGCCCTAAGGGGAACGGGCTCATCCCCAGCCCGGCGCACAGTGCCCACTGCAGCTTCTACCGCACGCGGACCCTGCAGGCCCTCAGCTCGGAGAAGAAGGCCAAGAAGGCGCGCTTCTACCGGAACGGGGACCGCTACTTCAAGGGCCTGGTGTTTGCCATCTCCAGCGACCGCTTCCGGTCCTTCGATGCGCTCCTCATAGAGCTCACCCGCTCCCTGTCGGACAATGTGAACCTGCCCCAGGGCGTCCGCACCATCTACACCATCGACGGCAGCCGGAAGGTCACTAGCCTGGACGAGCTGCTGGAAGGTAGGAGGGAGGGCAGGGCCCGGCGCGGCAGGTGCGGCCGAGCGCGCCAGCAGGTGCAGTGGCCGCGGGCCCGCGCGGTGGGGAGCCTGCGGGTGCTGGATTCTAGGCGGCCCCGGGAATTGCATGCTTCCTTCTCTGTAGGCTGTGTGTGGGGCGCACGCCCACAAACATTCTGACTTTCCTTCCCAAGAGATTTGTCTGTTAAAGGAAAAAAAAATCCTAACGGTCAGAGGCAAATTTAGCTGTTGGTGGCACCTCTGAAGATTGTTGAACTTATTTGTGTTGAAGTGCGAACTGTTTGAGATAATGGCTCTCCCATGAGGAGCCCTAGTTTATAAGCTCTGTTCAGCCCTCTGTGTGGACCCAGGTGCAGGCACCCCTGGTCTTCTAGCGTCCAGGATCCTGTGTACCTGCTCTACTCAGAAGCTGTGGTTGTGAAATGCACTAGGTTGGCTTTCCTAGTTTGGCTTGCAGCAGAAGTTACTTGAGGTGAAGAGAAGTGATCCTAGTCTGCAAATCTCAACCTTGGCTGCATCTCAGATCACACCGGGTTCTTTTACAAATATGAGTGCCTGGCACCCCCACCTGTAGATAGTCTGATGAAATTGGCTTGGGGTGTGGCTTGTAGTCTTAAAAGCTCCCCAGGTGATTCTAATGTACAACTGTGGTTGAGAATCACCGTGCTGAAGGATTTTCCATATTTACTTGGAAATGAGGTGAATCAAGGTCAATCTCTTGCCTTCTAGAGTAGTTAGAATGATAGAGGCCATTGGAATCAGCAGTTGGGGCTTATTATAAATTGGTAATCGCAGCGCGTCAACCCTACTTAAAGAACCTGCTTGGCTGTGTGTTGGGTCATCCTTGAATTCCTGCATCATTTTCTTTTTTTTTTCCTTTCAGGTAGAAAAAGCATTACTGGTAGTTAAGAACCTGTTTCTTGTTCTAAACAGCACCCAGAAGGATCAGGCAGAACCCGAGTGTGTGCTGACTGCGTGTTTACGTACAGTCAGCCCTCTTGCATCTTTCTTAATGCAAATGGCACATTCCACGTAGTCACAGAAGTATTGGCTTGGCAGGGATTGGAAACCGAACATCAAGCAAAATGTGTTTTTTCTGTTTCTTAACATGCTCCTGTGTTCTGAAATCATTATCTCCATTTTACCGGTGAGGAAACTTAAGCAATGTGCCTTGCTTACTGTGCCTGTAGTATGTGTTCTGTCATCTACAGTTCACCTCTAATAAGGTAGCCACACTGAGGAGTCCTGAAAGTGCTTGAGTTTCACTATTGAGTCATTGTCATCCGAAGTTTTCACTGCCCTGGCAAGATGGCGACCCAGCCTAAATTAAGTTGTATCTACGGGGTGTGTGTGTGTGTGTGTGTGTGTGTGTGTGTGACTTCACATTTTCTTGGTCAGTTGTGCTTTGCTTTTAAAGCCTTTTCAAGGAGGTGAAGATATCTGGAGGAGTGTAAGTAAAAAGAAAACATGGTGTCCAAAGGGCCATATCACTTAATTATGTTAAATACTTGAACTCCATATTTGCCTAGATAGTTCAAAACAGAGCAGCCAAGTTTTTGACTGACCCAAGGTCAGATTAGCAGCCACTGTGGAAAGATCAAGGCAATGCCTATGGCTTAAGCACTTCTTACTCATGTGCCCTTGGGTGCTGTTCCTTGGTGTGGTCTCTGAAAGGTCAACAGTTTTAATATCCTTTTCTGAAGTAATTTTAACAATGTATTTGCTACATAAAATTAGTGTGCTTCCAAGATGAATGTCATCATAGGAAAGCTGATTAAGATGACCATTATGCACATCCATTAATGAGAAGACATTATACATTGAGTCTGTTCCTGCCCAGGGGAGGTATGGTCCACTGAGTCTAATTTTCAGACTGTAGTTTCAACTACTAATGGAGGGTTGACAAATTTCCTTCAAATCATTCATTCACTGATTTTCGGTGGTTGGGGATTTGGGAAAAATACTATAGAGTCCAAACTATACCACAGTATGGTAAATAATATAACAAATATTTACACAGAGAAAATGTTTTTCTGGCCTTGATCACTTGTTTGAAGAGGTTTTTCATATAGTAAAATTACTTCCAAAGATGAACTTGGGCTCTTTTTTGTCATATGGAATTCTTTTTGACAAAGTCTAATTCTTTGTCTTTGTCTAATTCTTGAATTTCCCACAAAATGAGTGGGAAATGTATTTTTTCTCCAAAAATCATGGCTTGTTGGAGGGAAACGTATTTTTTAAGAAAATAATCACCAGTGCTTACTATCCATCATTCCAGAATGTAAATAGTTTTAATTTTTAGTTAAAATCGTGTGCTCAGATGTTCAGATTTGTCATGTTGAAGAACTAACCAGCCATTTATGAAGTTATTTGCTTCAGTAAAAATAGGTATATAGTATTGCCCATGTCATCAAAATTAACTGCTTTGTTTCATTTTAGTTGATCATTCTTAATAAAGATTCTCCTAGGCAGTATTTTACAACTTTATGTTCAGTTATTCTCTTTTCTGTCTCTCCCATCCCATGAAACTTGTAGTTTAAGAGATACTGTTTTTTTCTAAAATGTCTCCAGTGAAGAACAGAAAGTGATGACAGCAGGGCACAAAACATTCATTCCCCGCCCTGCTCTCATTGAACTCAGATGACAAAAGACATTTGCATGGACCAGATTTTTTCCTTCTACTCTTGACCACCTCTCAGCAGGCACCTTCAATTTATCGATTTACTCACCTTTGTTGGGTTAAATTCACTGAGTTGATGTTGTGCGTTCCTATAATCCAGTTTATTTTTTAAATCTGGGTGGGGACCTCCTCTTGCAGGAGGCCTGTGACTCATAACAATCAATATACTGGGAAAATCCGGTTGTGATGTCTGAAGCCATGAGCCTGCTGTGCTCAGAGTGTCTCTAATGGCCAACTGAGGACGTCCAGATGACTGGTGCTTACACTGTCTTACTCAGGGCTGAGTCAGACTTCCTAGTCTTAGTTCTATTCCATGAGTCTTCTCTCCTTCTGAGCATTCTGGCTGCATTTGTAAAACTTTGATATCCTGAAGAAATATAACCAAGGATAGTAGAAACAATGCCTGACCAAGTCAGGATTCCTAGCTTCTGCTTACTGTGGATTTGAGAAAAATTTCACCTCTGTTCTGTGGCCTCCATGTCCTTTTCTGTAATATGAGAAGTTAGTTAGGTCCCGTGTACTCTGAAAGTATGTGGTCTTCCCCTACCTGAGTGGTTATTTGTGGAGTGCATATGATGGCTGGGGCTGCCTTTCCCTTTCTCCCAGAAAATGGAGGAGGCTGCAGATGTCTCACTACCAAACAAGGGATGGGGTGTATAGCTTTGAAGTGTCAAAGAAATTAACAGCTACCTGTCTCTGCCTCTCTCATTCCAAAATACAATGTCATTTTGTTACTTCTATCTTTTTCCCCTTCATAAACACTAAGCTGATTAAATTTTTGGCATGTGAGAGAAGTTTGATTATTTTCCTTCCTTCATTAAGTAAACTTGAACACTGAAGAAAAATAAAATTCTGAAGAAATCAAGCTCCTGCAATTTCTGAGGTTACCCTACCAAACCTAGTTTACTGCATCTGTTTGGTTAGGTCAGTCTCTTTGAAAGTCTTAAGCCAATGTACGGTTGCTGAGAGAGGTTTTGAAGTAAAAATGAATTTCCATAAGAACCCAGATTATACTTTTTTTTCCTCCTGTAAGATTTTTTTTTTAATAGCAATAATAGAAACAAAGCTTTTGAAACTTGTTTTAGTGAGGAAGAAAGAAACTTAAACTTGTGAATTATAAGATATTTGCACTTAGAGGTCAAAAGAAGTACATATTAAAGGCATATGTGATGATTGGACATGGCAGTTTAATGTTGAATCTTAAATCTGCAAAGCCGCCTTCATCTGCCAGACTCCTAGATTCTTTAAGGCCCGCTTCAAATAGTGGCTGTCTGTGAAGTCTCTTCCTAGGGCACTTGGTCTCTAACAGTTAAGTGAGGGCTTATTGTGTGCTAGGCATTGTTCCACATGCTGGGGGTACAGTCTGTTCCTTCAGGGAGTGCACCTTCTACTGGGAGAGACAGTGGCACGCGCGCACACACACACACACACACACACACACACAAGATAGTTTCAGCCAAAGTGCTGTAAATGAGACGGTAATGAGATGGGGCAGGAGGGCCCGTTGGCTAGGGTTATGGGGAAGACTTCCCAGAGGAAGAGATGTTGGAGCAAAGGCCTGAGGTCAAGTGTATAATTCTTTCCTCTGCTTACAGCATTTTTCTTTACCTCCCTAGCGGTATGTTGGGTCTGTGTTTCGCACTAGACTGAGAGCAGCTTGCGGTCAGGGATCTTGGACACAACGACAAATTCATTAGTTAAATGACCCAGAAAATTATTGTACCTCTAAGTCCTTTGGTTGTCAAGGGAAGTTTTGTATGAATTAAGCTTGAATGGGGTTGTTTCTAGATATTTGTGAAGTATACGTTTTGAAAAATTGGATTACGTTTTAGATAAAGATTAAATAGTTGAGGAAATTCTGTGCTAACTCACCATTGTGGAGGGAATGACTCCTTCATAATACCTTCGTCTATAAACCTGATTGTCCTCTTAATCTTGTTTCCTTAAAACATGGAAAACCAGATGTGCTGTTGTACAGCTGCATAATAATCTCAGGGTAATGAGAAGAGAAATTTTCATTTGAAGGATAATTCTAGAAAGTTGGGAGAAGAAAGAGTATTTGGGAGAGCATTTTTGAGATTAGAGTATGACAGTGTTATGGAAGTTATAAGACAAGATCAGTATTTCATGAGGTTTTAAATTATGGAAATTGATATTTTATGATCCTGCGATATGAAATGAAAGATTCCCTTGGGCAGTGATCGTCAAACTTTCCTCCTCGCCTGTGGGGCCAAGAGGTGTTGCTGCAGGGTCTATACCACCTGGCTAGGTGTTTTTCCCTCATCCTCACCAGCCCATGTTCCCACTACTTCTGTTTTTGTCTCTTCTGATAAAGTAAACCACTACCCTAAGGATTAGAGATCCTTCTCAGCACTGCACATGAAACATTTAGCATCTGGTAGCAACCCTGTTTGAGGTGCTTTACATGTTTCGTCTCATTCAACCCTTGTAATACCCTGTGAAATATGGCTACGTTGTCTTCGCCATTTTACAGATGGGGAAGCTGAGGCTCAGAGAGGGTAAAGAAATTGTTACCTTGCACTAAGGGTAAGAGGCGGGGTTGGTATTTGAGTTCTTTCTCCCTAGTTCCTGGACTTCCATTTTCCTAACTGCTACCTTCTACTGCCTATGAGGAAATGGAGTCCATTCTGTTGGTGGGGCTTTGGGGAGATGTCTTAGTCCATTTTCTGTTGCCATGATAAGATACCACAAATTGGGTCATTTATAAAAGAAAATAAATTTATTTCTTACAGTTTTGGAGGCTGGGAAGTCCAAAAGCATGGCGTCAGCATTTGGTGAGCGTCATCCCTTGCCATCTCCTAAAACAAACACAGGAGAGAGAGGAAATCTGGCCAATTCCCCTGTTTTGTAACTAACTCACTCCCACAAAATGGCCTTAATCCATTTCTGAGGGTGGTGCCCTTATGATCTAATCATATCTTAAAGGTCCTGCTGCTTAATACTATTAAAATGGCAATTACATTTCCAGCTTATGAACCTTGGGGGGCATACTAAACCATAGCAGGAAGTGACAAGATCATGAGGGCAGAGCCCTCCTGGATGGGATTAGTGCCCTTATATAAGTGGCCCGAGAGAGCTTGTTTGTCCCTTCTACCACATAAGGATGCAGCGAGAAGTCACTGTCTATTAACCAGGAAATAGGCCCTCACCACACACCAAATCTGCCAGCACCTTGATCTTTAGCTTCCAGAGCTGTGAGAAATAAATTTCTGTTGTTTATAAGCCTGTCAGTGTCTGGTATTTTGTTACCGTAACTCAAGTGGACTAAGACAGGCCACTTTCACCTCTAAAGTTCAGTGAACTGCTTGTGGGGGTAGGAAAGAGAAATGATGTTGGCTCTGTCTGGCTTCATGTTGCTCTTTAAAAGTTGGCCAGATATTGTGATCAGATGTAGTCACTCAGATTTAGATGGAGTTCTTATAACATCTCGATAACGTACAAGAGGATCTTCTCCATAGACTGTGCCATGAAAGGGAAAATTACAAACCCAGTGGGGGCTGGGACCATAGTTATCTTGTTTATCCCTTTATCCCATACAACAGTTACTTCTGACATATGATGTTTGTTGAATTAATTTTCCTTTTGTGCCATATGCAAAGATATTTCACTCGGTGGGAGTAGGTGTTTTAAAAAATCAAAAATCTTTCTTTTTTTTCTTTTCTTTTCTTTCTTTTTTTTTTTTTTTTTGAGGCTGGATCCAGCTCTGTTGCCCAGACTAGAGTGCAGTGGCATCATCAAAGCTCACTGCAGCCTCAAACTCTTGGGCTCAAATGATCCTCCGGCCTCAGCCTCCTGAGTAGCTGGGATTATAGGCGAGTGCCACCATGCCCAGCCCTTTTTTCTATATTTTTGTAGAGATGGGATCTTGCTGTGTTGTTCAGGCTGGTCTCAAACTCCTGGCCTAAAGTGATCCTCCCTTGGCCTCCTAAAGTGCTAGGATTACAGGCTTGAGCCACTGAGCCCAGCCCAAAATCTTTCTTAGTTAAGACAACTAGCTGAGCAGTTGGCCAGATTTGCAGAGGCAGAATAAATTCATGTGAAAGGCAAATGTTCCTTGCCTCTTCATATTTCAGTTTTTAAATAAGTTTTTCTTCAAGAAAAATGATTCAGTGTATTTATATTTTAACAATTTATCAATTTCACTAGTGTCTGAGATAGCTGACTTGAATTTTCTCCTTGGACAGCTATCATGGCCAAATCCTTGTACCTTTATTTTTTTGTATGTGTTTAAATCATAAAATTATTCTAAGCTGCCTAATATTTTCAGTGTCTGCTTTGAGTTCTTTGCCATAGCTAAGGCTTAGTTTTGTTCATCTTCAGCATTTCTTATTTTTAAGCATTGTTTTTAGAACTTTTTTCATATTTAGTTTTAACACAATCTGTTAACTTTTTAATTCTATGAGTCAGAAACATTTTAAGGCTAGAATTTAGATGAATACTCTTTTATTCCTTAAAACATACTGTAATTCTATCCTAATCCATGGTAAAGTTTGGTAGGCCATGTTTTCTATAGCCTAAAGCACAACATCTGTTATGTTGTAATTTTCAGAAGCTTTTGCCTTATAGACTAAAGCAGTGGTCCCTAACCTTTTTGGCATAAGGGACTGGTTTCATGGAAGACAATTTTTCCATGGATTGGGGGTGAGGGGAGTGGGGGTGGGGGGATGGTTTTGGGATGATTCAAGTGCATTACATTTATTGTGCAGTCAAACCTCTCTGCTAATGGTAATCTGCATGTGTAGCCACTCCCCAGTGCTAGCATCATCGCTTCAGCTCCACTTCAGATCATCAGGCATTAGATTCTCATAAGTAGTGTTCAACCTGAATCCCTCACATGCACAATTTACAGTAGGGTGCTTGCTTCTGTGAGAATCTAATGCTGCTGCTGATCTGACAGGAGGCGGAGCTCAGGCAGTGATGTGAGTAATGGGGAGCAGCTGTAAATACAGATGAAGCTTCGCTCTCTCACTCACCCACTCTTGCTGTGCAGCCCAATTCCCCTGTACTGGTCTGTGGCCATGGGGTTAGGGACTGCAGGACTACAGGAATGGGAAAATATTCGTTTGGGGAGAGAAACTTAAGTATTTGATACTTTTGATTACACTGTAACATTTACTAACATCTGAAACATAGTGACCAGAGTAACCTATAATTATGACCTACTATGTTGCCATATGTTTATGTTTGTTAAATTATAATCACTCACAACCAAAATTTATCATAATGGGTGTTTTACGATACTTTGATTTATCTCTTTCTTCGCTGTATATAATTCACAAACTTCAGTTTAATTTTTAAATAATAACAATGTAATTATTTCTCAAAGGCCGTGATTAATGTTCTGTTCCCTAATACCCTTGCTCATCATCTTGATCTCTTTACTGAGCAGTATTTTTGTTTCATTTGTTGAAGAATCAAAAGAAAAAGGAGGATATAGAAATTCACTACTAGTTATGCTCATGTTCATTAAGCTGGTGTGGGAGAAAGAACTTGGGAAATAGCCCATTGCGTACTTTTCTTTTATTAGTTTAGTGGTCAAGGCCAGTACCTGGAAGATTCCACATAAATCTTACAATGTATTTAAATACTTAGCGGAGTCCTAGCATGCAGTGGCTGTTTGATAAATGGTAGTGGTCCTCAGCATCTTATAGCAAAATCTGTATCTTGTAACTTCTTCTCTCTAATTCTAGAGCCACCATTTGGAATTACATGAGGCTCATCCTACTTCTGTATGACAGCCCTTCATATGTTTTGAGACAGTGGTCATGCTTTCCTCTACTACAGGTTGAACATCCCTAATCTGAAAATCCAAAATCTGAAATGCTCTAAAATCCAAAACTTTTTGAGTACCACAAGTGGAAAATTCCACACCTGACCTCATATGACAGGTCACAGTCAAAATGCAGGTCCGTAACACATAGTTTAAAATTTAGTGTCTGAGCCCAGGAATTTGAGGTTACAGTGAGCTATACTTGGTCCACTGCACTCCAGCCTGGGCAACAGAGTGAGACCCTGTCTCTTAAATAAATTAAAAAAATGAATAAATAAACATATATGTATTCATCGTCCCCCAGGGGGAAAAAGACCCTCCCAGCCCCCTTAAGCTGAGATGTATCCCCCATGGTAGGACATCCACCAACATAATTAAATGGCATTTGTACAGGCCAGACGTGCCAACTGAAGGTTCTTCATGATGCTCTCTGTGGGGCCAAGACCTGTGTGCATTACTCACTGTATTTTTGCTAATTCTCTTCTTGGTAGTATAAAGAGATTGTTGAAAATGTCAAAAAGTTCTGCATGATACCCATCAGGTAATGCAAGTATTCCAAAATCTGAAATCCAAAACACTTCTGGTCCCAAGCATTTTGACTAAGGGATACTCAAGCTGTATTTTCCCTTCCCTCTAATACCCTAAACATCATCACTTCTTCTTTGGACAAACATCTTGTTTCTGAATTCCTCATCACTTGCACTGAATCTTTCTGCCCTACCATCGTTATTAATCACTTGCTTAAAACTGGGGGCTAAATTTTTCTGTTAGACTCACAGCAAGATTAAGGGATGAAGGAGGAAGGATTAAGAGGTTAACGGACAAAGGAGGAAGGTGTTAAAGCAAAGGTCTCCAGGAGTTGAGTAAACTCTGTTGAGGAAAGTTTTACCTCTGTTTAGATGATGAAGCTGTTGAAGGACAGACTCTGTATGCATTGTGCCTCAGTTTATTTGCAAATATTATTAGGTCGTCACGTTTCAATTTGAAGGTCTCTCTTTCTCAGTAACCTTAAGATTGTGTTGTTTCTCAAACTTTAGCAATGTTTGGACCACTTAATAATGAAAAAATATAAAAATCCAATATCCAAATTGTGTAAGCACAGTATTGCTTTAATTACATTAATTACATTGTCACTTAAATGTTTATAATATAATAGTAGATGTATTTGTGCATATAGGTCTTACATAGTGATACAACCCAAATGAATTGACAATGTAAATACCAACAAAACTGTATAACCAGTAAAAATGTAAAGTAATGTAAAGCTAGATACTGTTTACTTAAACTAAATCAGTGTTCCCAATGTGACCGTGGTACTGAATACTGCGTTAGTTGTGCTGTATGTCAGAATGCCATCTAATGAATCTGTTTTGTACCATTTAATGAGCCTTTATTCCTGCAGAGTAAACTTCTTTCCTCTGGCCTTAACTTGATGTGAACGTGTGTTTTACATATATTAAGTCTGCTTCTCTTTTCCTCATTAACTACCGACGTAGTTATACCAATTATTGCCAAAAGCGTTGAGACTATGGGGTACAAATGTTTTTGGTTACAAGGCTTGCTTTTGTAATGGTTGAGTCAGGGTTATAAGTGTGTCTGTCATCCAGATAGTGTTCATTGTACCCATTAGGTAGGGTTTTACCCATCCCTTCCTCCTCCCTCCCCCTGATTGATTTCCATTGAGTTATATCTCCCTCTGTGCATATGTGTGCTCATCAGTTAGTTCCAATTTAATAGTGAGTACATGTGGTATGTGTTTTTCCATTCTTTAGATACTTAGGATAATGGTCTCCACTTCCATCCATATTTTTGCAAAAGGCATTAACTCATTGTTCTTCATGGCTGAGTAGTATTCCATGCTATATATATACAGCACATTTTGTGAATCCACTCATGAATTGATGGTCATTTGGGTTGATTCCACATCTTTGCGATTGTGAATGGTGCTGCAGTTAACATTCAAGTACAGGTGTCTTTGATAAAATGACTTATTTTCGTTTGGGTAAATACCCAGTAGTGGGATTGCTGGATTGAATGGTTGGCTTACATTTAGTTCTTTGAGAATGTCCATACTGTATTCCATAGAGGTTGTACTAATTTGCAGTCCCACCAACAATGTATAAGCATTCCTTTCTGCATCCATGCCAACATCTATTATTTGGACTTTTTAATAAAAACCATTCTAACGGGGTTAAGGTAATATCTCATTGTGATTTTAATTTGCATTTCCCTGATGATTAGTGACCTTGAGCATTTTTTCATATATTTATTGGCCATTTGTCTATCTTCCTTCTTTTCATGTCTTTTGCTTGCTTTTTAATGGTGTTGTTTGCTTTTTTTTTTCTTGCCGATTTGCTTGAGTTCTTTGTAGATTCTATTAGCCCTTTATCGATGGGTATTATATTTAACTTAGAAGTAGTCATTCAGACGTTCCAGAATAGGATGATACTAACATTTTAAGTTTTATCATCAAAATAAAAAATTAAATTCCCATAGTGAACTGTTGTAGATTGTAGAATATGCTTGGCCCACGTATACGGAGGAAAAACAGATCCGGATCTGATCTGTAGGTTCCATCCTACCAGGAGATGAGATACAATTTCTTTCTCAGTGGGTAAGGTATAAAGCTTTTTCGCTACTGGGTAGGATTTTTGTTTTTATTTGAACTAATTTCTTTGGTCTTATGTTAAACTCCTCCCAAATTTCAATGCTAAAACATGGATTTGTGGACACACCTCTTTTTTCATAGATAGTCAGATGTTCATAGTAACTTTTATACCCCTTTCTTGGGGGAAAGTATCACATTCACATGAACATAACTTGGTTCAGTTACTTGCTTTCACATGTATTGAAAGAGCGTGAGTCTTAGAGGTGAAAGATGTCATTTTGTGTCCCTAGCCCTACTCTGCAGGAAGGGCTGGTATATTCATTTTGCAAATATGTCAGCAATAGTCCAGAGACACAATAAATGAGTATAGAGTGAGAACAGCATTCAGACCAGAGCAATACGTTTTTGTGTTTTCTTTTTTTTTTTTTTTCCGGACAGAGTCTCACTCTGTTGCCTGAGCTAGAGTGCCGTGACGTCAGCCTAGCTCACAGCAACCTCAAACCCCTGGGCTCAAGCAGTCCTTCTGCCTCAGCCTCCCGAGTAGCTGGGACTACAGGCACGCACCACCATGCCCGGCTAATTTTTTCTATATATTTTTAATTGGCCAATTCCTTTCTATTTTTAGGTAGAGACGGGGTCTCGCTCTTGCTCAGGCTGGTTTCGAACTCCTGAGCTCAAACGATCCGCCCGCCTCGGCTTCTCAGAATGCTAGGATTACAGGTGTGAGCCACCGTGCCCGGCCCCCATTTTTGTGTTATTCTACTAGTTCCCATAAGTTTAAATTCTGTGCAGTTTGGCCAGGAAACCTAATTAAGTTGTTTGCCACAATAGCATAATCAATTTTACTTTTCTTCACCCTGTATTTTTCTTAGCTGGCTGGGTGTGAGAACTCATCTGTGATATACTTAAAATGAAGATTTGCACATCAAATTATAATCTACCCAGTATCTCACAAATGCTGCACTTGACAAAGGACGTTGAGCTGTCTTGTAGATGTGAACGTGCTTAAATGTATTTTTCTTGGTTACATTCTTTTGGAAGTAATTTCTTAGTTTTGGAAGTTAGGAAAAAATTTAGATTCCTAAGATTTTGCCAATATTAGACCTAAAGTGTCTGCCCATGTTTTCTTTTCTTTCCTCTTTGTCTGTCTTCTTCTACATTGCCATATTTAAGTGTATGAGGGTCTCTCTGTAAGCTTGAAGAGTGCTTGCCTCTGCTGCACAGTCTCAATGTCCAAATTTTATATAACTGAATTTCTGCTACAAATGTCATGATAGTTTGTGGTTACAAACTAGTTAGTGGTGTTAAGCTGTCAATGTAAATTCTTTAACAGAGGTGGATGAGAGACTATATAATAACTGATAGAAATGTAGGCTAAAACTGTTGTTAAAATTTTCAACTACATAAGAAAGCATGTAGCTCTTTTTCATTTTTAACAGTACTGTGGGGTGTGTGTGTGTGTGTGTATGGTAGAAACAATTAATGTGGGAGCTACCCTCTCAATTTTAAGTGTATAATACAATGTTATTAACAATAGGCACAATGTTATACAGATCTTTAGAACTTACCTTCATAACTGAAGCTTTGTATCCATTGAATAGCAGCTCCCCATTTCCCTTTCCCTCTTCCTCTTAGCCCCTGGAAACCACCATTCACTTGTTTCTGTGAGGTAGACTATTTTAGGTATAAGTAGAATCATAGAGCATTTGTCCTTTTGCGACTAGCTTACTTCTTTTAGCATAATATCCTCTAGGTTCATCTATGTTGCGTAATGTCCTCTAGGTTCATTCATGTCCTTGCATATAGCAAAATTTCCTTCACTTTTAGAGATTGAATAATATTTCATTGTATGTGTATACCACAGTATCCATTCATCCATTGCTGGACATTTAGGTGCTTTCTCTATCTTGGTTGAATAATGCTATAATGAACATGGGAGGGCAGATATATCTTCAAGACTTCAAGATATTGATATCACCTCCTTTGTATATGTACCTAGAAGTAGAATTGCTGGGTCATATAGTAGTTTTATTTGTAATTTGCTGAGAAACCACTACACTGTTTCCCACAGCAGCCACACAAGTTTACATTCCCACCAACAGTGTACCTAGGGTTCCAATTTCTCTACATCCTTTCCACACTACTTATTTATTTTTTTGATAATAGTCATCGGAACAGAAATGAAGTGATATCTCATTGTGGCTTTGATTTGCATTTTTGTGATTAGTGAAGTTGAGCATCTCTTCATATACCTGTTGGCCATTTGTATATCTTATCGGAAAAATGTCCATTCAGATTCTTTGCCAATTATTTTTTTTACTATTATTATATTTTGAATTTTAGAGGATAAAATGACATGATCTTCTCAATAGATGCAGAATACAGAAAAAGTATTGACAAAATTTAACAACTTTTCATGATAAACACTGTAAATACACTAAGTATAGAAGAAATTTACCTCAAAATAATAAAGACCACATTTTCAAAGCCCGCAGTCAACAATATACTCAACAGTGAAAAACTGAAAGCTTTTCCTCTAAGATTAGGAACAAGGTGAGGATGCTCACTCTTGCCACTTCTATTCAACATGGTACTGGAAGTCCTAGCAAGGGCAGTTAGGCAAGAAAAAGAAATAAAAGTCATCCAAATCAGAAAGGAAGAAGTAAAACTATCTGTTTGCATGACATGATCTTATATGTAGAAAAGCCTAAAGACTCCACAAAGAAATCATTAGAACTAATAAACAAATTCAATAAAACTTGTTTATTATTTGTTTTCTTGTATTTATAGGGTACAAAATCAACATACAAAAATCAGTTGTGCTTTTATACACTAATGAACCCTTCAAAAAGGAAATTAACTATCCCATGTATGATAGCATTAGAAAATAAAATATTATAGGTTATTAAATATGAAATGTCCAATTTCAAATCAAAAGTTTATTATATCTCAAACAAGAAACAGTACAATCAAAGTATGCACCTAAACTATCAACAGAGTTTTGCCATCTTAACGTAGCTTGTTTATGCCAGCAGCGAAGAAGCCTGGAGAGCAAGTGGTGATGAAATCATGAAGGACGTTTTCCACAGCTTGTTGAGAATTGAGTATTTTTCCTTGCAAGAAGTGGTCCAAAGCCTGAAAGAAGTGGTAGTCAGTTAGTGCAAGGTCTGGTGAATACAGTGGATGACAGAGAGTTTCCAAGTCCAGCCTCTGTAGTTTGAGCAGCATTGTTTGTGCGACATGTGGTTGAGTGTTGTCTTGTAAGAGGATTGGCCTGTCTCTATTGATCAATCCTTGGCTGCTTAATCATAGCATCCCCATCATTTGGTACTATTGGTTACAGTAGACATCTTCTGTAATTGGTTGACTGGGTTTCATGAAGCTGTAGTGGATAATACCAGCATTGGACCACCATACAGACACCATTAGCTTTTTTTGATGAATATTCTGTTTGGGTCTGTGTTTCAGAACTTGATCTTTATCCAACCACTGTGGCAAATGCTAGAATTTGTCAGAAAGAATCCATTTTTCATCACACATAACAGTACAGTGTAGAAACAGTTCGCCTTTATATTGTGACAGCAAAGAAAGGCAAGCTTCAAGATGATTTCTCTTCTGACGCTTGTTTAATTCCTGTGGAATCCGTCTAATCCAGCTTCTTTTCCCTGCCTGTTTGTCTCAAATGGTCCAATATTGTTGGAACAGTAACATCAAACCTTGTTGCTAATTCACGTGTAAGTTGAGATGGATTTGCTTCCACTATAGCTTTTAGCTCATCATGATCACTTAGGTCTCAGGTCACCCATGTGCCTCATTTTCAAGATTTAAAATCACCAGAACGAACTTCTCAAACCATTGATGTACTGTGTGTTCATTAGCCACATCCTTCCCAAACACTTCATTGATACTTCAAGCTGTCTGTGCAGCATTGGTTCCACAACGGAACTCATATTTGAAAATAACATGAATTTTTGACTTGTCCATGGTTTCACAAAAATTGCTCTTAAAAAAACGTTGAAAGATAATCAAAATCCAAACTCTGCATTTGAGAGACTTAAGGATGTGCCTTCACAATAAAAATAAGTGTCAGAGTGAAATGTCAGAGATATCAACTGTCAAATTTAGTACTTAAGGAAATTGGACATTTCATACTTAATAACCTACTTAGCAATAAACTTAACCAAGGAGGTGAAAGATGTACATTGAAAACTATGACATTGATGAAAGAAATTGAAGACACAAATAAATGGATAGACATCCTGTGTTCATGAATTAGAAGATGTAATATTGTAAATCACTTTGGATAATATGGGAATTTTAACAAATTTAATGCAATCCCTAGCAAGATCCCAATGGCATTTTTTACAGAAATAGAAAAAAAATCTAAAAATCATATGTAGCTACAAATGATCCCATATAGCCAAATCAATCTTAAGAAAAACAAAGCTACAGGCATGCTTTCTGACTTCAAAACATATTACAAAGATATAGTAATTAAAACAGTGTAAGCTGGGCAGGGGAGTTCACT
Source organism: Lepilemur ruficaudatus (assembly GCA_963574885.1). Lineage (NCBI taxonomy): Eukaryota > Metazoa > Chordata > Mammalia > Primates > Lepilemuridae > Lepilemur > Lepilemur ruficaudatus. The sequence goes on along the minus strand of CAUYRT010079873.1, from coordinate 13,935 downwards.
CCTGTAATCATAGTGCTTTGGGGAGGCTGAGGCAGGAGGATTCCTCATTATAACCTAGAACTGGGCTCAAGTGATCCTCCTGCTTCAGTCTCCCAGGTAGCTGGGACTACAGGCATGCACCACCATGATTAATTTTAATTTAAAATACATTTTTGTAGAGACAGGATCTCGCACTATGTTGCCCAGGCTGGTCTTCAACTCCTGGCTTCAAGCCATCCTCCTGCCTCAGCCTTCCAAAGCACTGGGATCACAGGCGTGAGCTACCGCACCCGGCCTTCAGTTGACTTTTTATGGACTGGCATGACCTAGGTGTCTCAGACCATGCACAGGGGCCTTTCAGGAACCTGATCTTAACCCTCCCAGGGTCATTTTATATAAACAGCAATGCTATGCACTTAGTTTTTCTAGAAACAATGCAAATCTAAACCATGAGATGTCTAAGTTTGTTTTGGAAAGATGCATTTTCTTTGTTACTTTGACAAACATATTTTAAATGTTCATTGAGTACTGGGTATTGTGCTAGATGAATAAATATTATGAAGAAGGTATAGTAAGTTTTTCTGTTTTTTTTTTTTTTTTTTTTTTTTGAATGAGCTTGCAGTTTACTCAGTTGTTTGTGACCAGGGACTATTGTCAGAGTCACTTGTGGAATTAAAAAACCTTACCAGGGTGTTCAGGTCCCACCCACTTTCCAGTGATTCTGTTTCAGTTGAACTAAGGTGAGGCTTGGGCATCTGTACTTTTGCAGCAAAATCATCACCTGACTTTTAAAGAAATTCTCCATTAAGAATCATGGAAGGGACAGATAAAGAATAAATGATTATGAGAAATTGATGTTTTGGAAGCTTGGAGTACAAAATGAGTACTTGAGTGATATGATTTTTAAATTTTTATTTTTTAATAACTATAATATAGCTACAGAAAGTGTATAAAACATAGATGCACAGACCAATAAATTATTATGAAGTGAGCACCTTTGTGACTACTAGCCATGTCAAGAAATACAGGCTATGCACAGTGACTTATGCTTGTAACCCCAGCGCTTTGGGAGGCCGAGGCAGGGGGGTTATTGCTAATATATATATAATGCCTATGTGCATGAGTTTTTCCAGCAAGTTTTCCTGGAGTGATTTCTGGGCCATGGCATGTCTATGCTGTTAACTTAGTATTTGGTAATGCCAACCTGTTTTTCCTAAGTGACTGAACTGATTTAAGATCCTTTTAGTGTATGAACGTTCCTCTTGCTTGCTAGGGCCTTTAATCTTGATGAGTCGGTGAAAAAGAGGCAGGGGAGGAGGAAGAGGAGGAAGGTTATTTTAGACATATAAGAAGGAATGAGAATAAGCAGGAATGATGAGTTTGGACAGAGATTCCAAGTGCACTGATATGACACTAATTTAGGAACCTGTGGGAAAGTGGTGGGAGATGAGGCTGGAAGTGTGATATGTGAGGAGTTTGGCTTTTATTCTAAGGGCAGTGAACAGGCAAAAGATACCAAATCTGCATTTTAAAAAGCTTGCTGTGACAGCTATGTGGAAGATGAGGGGGTGAAGGCCAGATACAGGGAGTCTGAATACTCTAATCCCTGGAGAAATGAGAGAAGGCAGAGTAGAAGGAGTTGGTTTCCAGAGGTGGTTAGACCAAAATCAACAATTTTTTTTGCCAATTCCGTCAAATGTGAGGAAAAGGGGCAGAGACACAGGAGTATTGGTTTTGCTTAGGTGACTGTGTAGGTGATGATTTCATTCAGTAAGTTGGGCAATTTAGGGAGAGGAGAGTCTGAGGTCAGGGTGGCAAAGATGGAGAGGGAAAGTAGTTTTAGACAAGTAGCATGTGAGATATCCATAGATTATCTGGATAGATATATAACTACCTTACACTTCTGTTCATCCTCTTTGTATATAGAAAGCAGATCCCTCTTTGTAGATAGTATTCATGTGATCAGAATTTGCCAAATGATTTCTCCCCAATCTCTTATGGTCAAAGAACTGGAAAGAGAGAAGGCGGGGGAGGGAGAATATGTATGTATATTAATATATGTATCTCACCTCCCCTCAAAGACCATCAGGAACATACATATAGTTGAACAACTTGGGTTTTTTACTCATTGCAGTGAGGAGGAACACGCGTTATAGGATACCATGAGGTGTCTTAGTAAGAGGTGTCATAGGAGCTTGGACTTTGGTTGGGTGATTTTTCAGGAGGCTCTAAGGAAGCAGAGACTCACTCTGTACTAGGTGCTGTCAGAATGCAGGGCAATTCTATGATTGGACATCTCTATAAATCTTATAGGAAGGACAGACAAGATGAAGGCAAAAGCTGTTATTGGTAAAGAAATAGCAGTCACTCATTTAGTGCAAGAGGGGGATTTGGTATCGTGGGTTGCATGGTGACCTTGTTTTTATGTCAGTTTATCATAACAGAGTCTCTGAGTGACTCTGTTGGATATAGTCTGTGAGATTATGTCCAACAGGAGAACAAAATGGCCTAACTCTGAGTACCAGACCAGCTTATGATAACGTTAAGGTCTAGCTGTGTAAGTCATATCAGTTCTGGACTTCAAAGACTGCTTTATTTTTCATATATCCACATATGAAAAATACCTATATTTATATCCTAGATTAACTCTGATTTTTAATTGATCTTATTCTTGTTTTGGTGAGTGCAGTTTTACCATGTATTTGCAAGAGTTAAAATACATCACCATAAAAAAGTTTTTTTTTAAATCAGTATATTAAGACTCATTACCTCAGAATGTACTTTTTTTTTTTTAAGCCATGTCAGTAGCATAAAATGTACTGCCATTTGGGAAACTCGTTATATTTCTGGAGAATGAGAAAACAGAAGATTCTTGCATTGATCCAGGTGGGATGTGGGTGGTGGTGAAGGCAGAGAGGAGGGGAATTTTTAGAACTATTTAGAAGATAGAGTAGACAGAACCTGATGCCAGAGTGTAGTAGGTAGGGAAGCCAGAGAGTGAAGGATGACACCTAGGTTTCCAGCTGGTAGTTGGAGTAGTGATGGAGAAAGGGAAGAGGCACAGGTTCGCAGGGAAGTAACAAATCTTAAGCAGGAACCCCTATAGTAGCAAGAACCTGGGTTGGGGGAAGGCTGATTGCTTCTAATCAATCTTGTAGGTGGCTAATATGTAACAGAATAATTTATTGATTGATGAATATCAAGAGCTGCAACTGCCTAGGGGGAACCAACCTCTTAAATTCTTTTGTCAGCATGTTCTCTCCTTATAGACAAATCTGTGTCAGAGACAAAAATCATGAAGAGAACATTGTTTGATTTGGGTGGGGACATAACAAGGAAAGCTAGTGGTCCTCAAGATATGTATGACATATACAGCCTTGATGGCTGTGGTCCTCAAGATATGTATGACATCTGTACTTTAGAGACTCTGCCCAGTACACAGAGACACAGGTCTGACTCCTAAGCCATGCCCTGAACCTGTGTGCTAAAATGTTGAATGCCAAGGTTATTAAAGTGGGTTTCATATTATTTCAGCATTTAGCATGAGAGCTGGCACATAGTAGGTACTCAGTGCGTACTGTAAGGAGTCATCTAGCTAAAAGGGCATGGTGGCAGGGAAAGGGGCGAGGCTATGGAACTATTTGTGTCTGCTGTGTGTGTAGAGAAGGGGGTGAAGCTCTATCTTGTAGACATTTGCCAACCTGGTTCAAAACATTACAAATTTATTGTAGAACTGGTCTATAAGTTTTTAATAGAAACATTAATGAAGGGAAGAAAGGAGAGAAGGAGGGAATTAAAATTCATCTGTAATTACACACGAGCAAATTAAGGAACTTCCTTTACCTATTTTCATCCTGACATTCTGAACTCATGTAAGGAAACAAATGCAGACAGATTTACAAAGCAGCTCTCCTAGTTGATATGTCAACTGCGCAGGGACCGGTTGATCAAGAAAATCTAATATGTTAAAATTTCTTCTGTTTTTTGTCTTTTTGCCATTGTTTTTCCTCTTTGTATTGGGAAAGGCTTTCCTCAGCTGACTTACTTATCCTTGTCTCCCCACCCCCCCTTTTTTAAATCACTTTCTCTTGCTAAGATTGTCTTTTTCTCCTCCATCTTATATTTTGGATCAGAACATACAATTAAATTTTTGTAATAGGTGAAAATAAGAGCTTTTCAATGTGAGAGTTGCTTTCTCTATGAAATTAAAGTGACATAATAATTGTTTTTGTTCATTAATACATATGTGTATAGTTCTATTTTATTAAATTGATACCTGTTTTTGAGATTATGTGTCATTTTTCCAGATGGTCATACTACGAAAAATGATTTAGACCATCCTATAGAGATGAAAAAATCTCTAAATGGTGGTGATTAGGCTAGATTTCAGATTACTGGTGGTAGAGGCAGTGTTAAAGCCCCTCATTGGTTCCCTGGTTATCTTGGGCAGTGCCCTTATTATACCTTTAAATAGAAGACATTGCTTTTCTTTTTAAATCCTTCTTGTATGCCTGTTGTGTTGCCAAATTGTTCATATGCCTTTGGGAGTCTCTAAAGTTCTTCATTAATCAGAATTTCAAGAGCATCGTGATAATAGTTAAATATAATATTGATATTAATAGGTTTTCTTTAGGAATTCTCTTTCACTATTTTGATTATTATTTTTTTATTTTTATTTTTTTTGAGAGTGAGTCTCACTCTGTTGCCTGGACTAGAGTGAGTGCCGTGGCGTCAGCCTAGTTCACAGCAACCTCAAACTCCTGGGCTCAAGTGATCCTCCTGCCTTAGCCTCCCAAGTGGCTGGGACTACAGGCAGGCGCCACCATGCCCAGCTAATTTTTTCTATATATTTTTAATTGGCCAATTAATTTCTTTCTGTTTATAGTAGAGATGGGGTCTCGCTCTTGCTCAGGCTGGTTTCGAACTCCTGACCTTGAGCGATCCGCCCGCCTCGGCCTCCCAGAGTGCTAGGATTACAGGCGTGAGCCACCACGCCCGGCCTATTTTGGTTATTTTTATTTTAAGCATTTACAAAAGTTAAGGTTCATATAATTATATTGAGTTTGTTGTGCTGAATAATGTCAAAAAATAATAGATGATTTTTGAGTTATAGGATATCTTAGAGAAAAATCTTTTGAGTATAACCCTTTTATCTTGTATGTTAAAAATTCAAGAGTGAAAGAACTGGGTGATTTATGAGTTTCCTGAAAGAGAAATTTTGATATCTCAACATATAAACTTGAAAATTTGGGAAATTAGTAAACATTGGATTAATAAGCCAGTTGGCAAATAATATAGCTTTTATGTTGTACTTAATACAAATTAAGCAGAAGGCTTCATGAGTAATGCACACATCATTTTAACTACTTAGTATCCTCTACTATTTAAGTAGATATGGAGAAGGTTGTCTATTGGAACTTACTGATTATTTTAAGGTTACATTCTTTAAGGAAAAAATGCCTCAAGTAAGGCGTTTCCCTAAGTTAAGAAAAAAATGCTTGAGATGTGTTTTGAGCTGCCAAAACTCTTTTTTCACTTTTGTGGTGCTTCATTAATTGACTAAATGATCCTATAATTGAGTATGGTTTAGTGAGCTATGTGAAGATCCACAGATTATTCTTTGATTAGGACTGAAATCTATAATTGGGAGAAAGAAAATATTTTTTTCTTTATATGAACATATTTTGTGATATAATTATTTCTACTATTAATAGAATGAGATTTTTCTTTTTTGTACTGAATCAGTTAATAGGCTTTTGGAACTAGGAAGTACTTTAGAATTCAGCTGGTCCAGCCACTTCACTTTAAAGCTGATGATAGTGAGGACCAAAGTGCAGAGAAATGAGTTATCCAAGGTGACACATTTGGTCAAAATAAAACCCAGCTCTCACTCTGATTTCTTGTGCTTTTCACCCTATAATCTGTTAATTTCAAAGCCAATCTAGATGCTATTTGAAAGAAAGGGAGGTGGGAAAATGCTGAAGGAAAAGGGTATACGCCCCCTTTCAGTGAACCTGTTAAGGTCAGTTCACTGAATGGGTCTCCAGCATCTATTCCTCAGACAAGATGCTTCTGTGGTGGGGATACTCATGCTAATAGTATTAATTTTTGCTTTCTAGGTGAGAGTTATGTGTGTGCATCCAACGAACCATATCGTAAAGTCGATTACACCAAAAATGTTAATCCTAACTGGTCCGTAAACATCAAGGGTGGGACAACCCGAGCCCTGGCTGCTGCCTCCTCTGTGAAAAGCGAAGTAAAAGAAAGTAAAGATTTCATCAAACCCAAATTAGTGACTGTGATTCGAAGTGGAGTGAAGCCTAGAAAAGCTGTGCGGATCCTTCTGAATAAAAAGACTGCTCATTCCTTTGAACAGGTCTTAACAGATATCACCGAAGCCATTAAACTAGACTCAGGAGTAGTCAAGAGGCTCTGCACCCTGGACGGAAAGCAGGTAAGATGCTTCTAACCCTCAGCTGTTCATCTTACTTTTAAACTCTTTGCACCATGGTGGTTACATATTCAACAATAGCAATTTGGTAGTCTGCTGGAAATTATTCTCGTAGTCCTACTTGAGAAGTGTGTGTGTGTTAGCCTTTATTGTGAAAAATGGCTTACATTTTTCTCCAAGTATCTCAAAAGTGAGTATGGAGAAATCTATCATATACTACTTTTGGTTGTTGGAAGGGAAAATGTAAATTTCTGAGGGAATTTACAAGTTTAAGGAGGCATCCTGCATTAAGTGGGATGTTGTCTATTAAAGAATAAGAACAATTGTTGATTGATAAGGTTGGGTATCACAGGAGTCAAAATTTAAAGGTCTTTAACATTTTTAGAAAAGCTTATTGTCACTAGCTATGTCACTAGCTACCAATATTTATACAAAGACAAGTATAAAGAACAATATAATATGGAAAACACATTTCAAAAGAAAGTACTTTTATAGGAATGTCCATGTAAGTTTCATAAGGAACAATGGAAGTAATTAGCATTTCTGAAAAATGAACACCAATTGCACAGGAAAATACAAGTCAAATTATGGTAACAATACATCAGGAGATCTAATGGACTAAAAAAACTGGGCATATTGCAAGAACACATGAATAGCAGTTATGTAAATACTGAATTTTGCTACAGACTATCATTTCTAAAAAGAAATGTGGCTTATGAAATATATTTTCCCCCAATTTCCGTAAAGTGTTTATATTTTACATTATATTAAAAATTATAGTTTCCAACATTAAATTTGTTTTTTCATCCCATTTTGTTTCTTCCCTCCAACATATTTATTGTGAAGTGTGTGGCTTATGAAGTGCTAAGAACAAATACTATAAAACACTGGAGTAGTGTGTTCTCGAAAAACACAATCAAAGTAGTTTCTAATTTTCTAAGACCAGTTCTAGTTAGTATTTTCTGAAATATTAACAGAATTTAAAAAATAAGTGAGACTCCATCTCTACAAAAAAAAAAAATTAGCTGGGCATGGTGGTGTGCGCCTGTAGTCCCAGCTACTCAGGAGGGTTGAGGCAGGAGAATCTCTTGAGCCCAGGAGTTTGAGGTCGCATTTGAGCTATGATGATGCCATTGCACTGTAGCCCTGGCAACAGAGTGAGACTCTGTCTCAAGGGGAAAAAAAAGAATTCTGAAGATTCCATTAGATTGTGGTGAGATTAGAATGACTTTTCCAATTAATTGATTACAAGGTATCTAGCACTTTATGGCAGCTTGCCTCCAAATAGTTTCACAGTGTAAGTGAAAATAGCCACTCTGTACAATTGAGTTGATAGCACAGTACAAGGCAAAACACCTTAAGATTCACTCTGCAGATAAATGAAAATAAATTAGGCCACATGAAAAGAAACAGGAGATTTGATAAATCAAATAGCTGATTATGGTGGGCACAAGGAAGACAAGTATAAAGACCAATATTTAAAATACCTAACCAAAGGAAAAATGAAAATCTAAACACATCAATTTAGAAAAAAATGGGATATACAGATTAAATGCAGGTGAGATTTTAAAAATTAGAACTCAAACTTGGAAATCTCCAGATGAATGATAGGGAAAATATAAGCGAAATAGAGAAGGTGAACATCTAATTGAAGTGGTAACCATTGAAATTTTAATGCTTATCCAAAAAATTATCTTCAGAAAGATTCCAGACTAGAAATGTAAAAATGTTAACGAAAGCACAAGCAACTCAAAATAGACATATTCAGGATCATACAGTGTGATGAGTAGGACTTATGATGGTAATTAAGTGATGGCTTACTATTATGACACCTCTTTATGCCTGAGATCTATAGGATAATAGCATAATACATGTTTGTAACCTTGAAAAGATGTTGTAAGGTATTTGGTAAAATATAAAATTCAAATTCAGTTAAAGATTTAGTGATAAAAATTGAGGGTGATTTAATACATTCAAATTTTTCTATCTGAAACCAAAAGCCAATGTATTGGTAAACAAATGTGATTCTAGAAGTATTTCTGTGACAATGAGGTACAAGATAAGCTTGCTTTGTAGGTTCAGTATTCAACACTTATACATCCTTGCTGATTTTTATTTGTAGTTTAATGCAGTTTCAGTAAGAATCTAAATGAGATTTTTTTGGGGGGAGGGGTTATGGGGAACCTGATAAAGTGATTTTAAAAGTTAACCTGGTAAAACAGGCAGGGAAATTTTAGAAATAATGATTAATGGGCTCTCATGCTACCGGATATTAAATCATCATTCTCATATCACACCAAAAATAAATTCCAGGTGTTTAAAAAATATAGATGTCAAGATGAAACAAGAGTTAAAGAAAATATGTCAGTAGTAATGTTGAAATGGGAAAGGATTTTCTGAGCATGAAAGTTAGTGGGAAAATCACCAAGGGAAAGGTTGATTGGTTAGACAATATAAAAATTAAAAATTTCTGGATGTCAAACAAGGGGTATATGCTTGTATATTGAGTTGTAATTTTATATGAAAGAGGCAAATACTGCAATGGGTAAATAGAAGTTTTAACAATTTGAAAAGGTAGAATTATAAATAGTAAACATTAAAAAATGATAAATCTCACTAATAAAAATGTGAATTAAAGCAGTGAGACATTTTAATATTTAAAATTGACAAGCTTTTAAAAAATGTCCACTGTTTTTAAATATGCAATGAATTGGCGTGCCCAAATGGCAGTGGAAGTGTAAAATTCATAAGCTTTATGGAAAACAGTTAATATGCATAACTATACAGATGTTCTTGCTATTTAAACTAGTAAATTAACTTTTGGAATTTATCCTGAATAACCTGAGATCCAAACATAATTACTCATGAGAGCGTTCATTGTAGCATAAAAGCAAAAGATTGGAAACGGTTTCAAATCTCTAAAGTAGAAAATAGTTAAATGATATTACCATAGAATTCATCTGTACTAGCTATTAAACATTACATTTGGGGGAATATTTAAAGACACGAGAAAATGTTAAATGGAAAAAGCAAGAAGCAAATTCTGTGTAGTGTGTTTTCAATTCTGTGTTAAAGAAAACCAGATGAAGAATTTTTTAAAAAAGTAATTTAAAAGGAAACAAGATTATATTTGCCATCAGAAATTGAATATCCTCTGTTCTGATTTCCACTAAAACTTAAGCAAAAACTTAAGCACTGAGAAAGAACAGACTGATCTCAGTCAGATTTTAGAAATTCAAACACGTTATGAATAATCCTTGAAATTTTGGTATGTGGCTATAAAATGTTACAAGTGTCACTTTTGTCACTGTTTATGCCTTATGAACTTAAATATTATTTTCCATGTGTAAAGAAAAGGCATTTATAAACTTTGAAATTAGATATTTCTTTGGAAAAATTACAAATTTAATTTTTGAAAGACGTAACTTTGGATATTGCATTTTCAGAGTACCAGGTATCCTTAAAAGCTAGTTTCCCTGCTGCTGAGTTAAATGTTGGACTGTAAAGGTGGACTTGGTATTCTTCAAAACTTCAAGTCTGTTTTTAGTACATATAATTATAAAGAGAACATCAAATCTTTGAAATAGAATTGTCTTATGTTTAAGATTAATGCAAACCTTTAAATGCGCAGCGTTCATTTTTTATATTAAAAAATGCTCTGTGGGTTTGCATACTTGATCTTAGCGGAAAGAACAAGAAACGACTGATTCTATGGGTATGTAAAACTGTTCTCTGAAAATTCTCAAGGAAGGGACAGCTTTCCTTAGGTGAAGAGAAAATAATGAGAAAGAAACTGAGGTCTATTAATGCATTGTGCCTGCAAAAATTTTAGACTGTCTGCCTTAAATTTTATGTTCTTTTTCTGTTTACTTCCTACCCAGATTTGTTGTTTTCATTTTAAATTTATCTAATCTTCATCACAAGTATAGAAATTAAATAACTTTTAGGAAGTATATACCATGAGCAGTCACTGACCGTATCCTAACATCTATGCGAGAGTTTTAAGGGGCCTGTTTATCTTTTTATAGGCTTGCAAACTTTCCTGATTGAAGAGGATGGTATGTCATATGCCTATAGCATTTCTGTTGCTAAAAGTGTCCCTTCAACTTTTTCTTCCTTCAGAATGGATGGTCACATCTTCCTGTTAGTATTGACTCCATTTGCAAGGTCTGACTTGGTTAGTACAGGAACTCATGTATTTTAATGTCTCTTTATAAAATCACTTAAAATCATATTTTTTGGCTTTTATCCATGTTAACTCTTAGGGTAGAGCAGTGATTCTCAGCCAGAGGTGATTTTTGCCCCTAGGGAACATAGGGTAGTAGAGACATTTTTTGATTGTCACAACTGGGGGTGGGAATTGTACTGGCATCTACTGGGTAGAGGCTAGGGCTGCTGCCAACCACCCCACAATACACAGGACAACCATGACATAATTCTTTGTTGTCCAAAATGTTAAAAGTGCTGAGATTCAGAAATCTGAATGTAGAGAAAGTGAAATGATTCAAAAGGAAATGCTACTTGTTTGAATATTAACTTTGTTATTAGGCCACATGCCTTATTTGAGAACATATGGATGTCCTCATAGCCTGTCCACTTGTTATCTAATGGATGCAGGTGTGTTAGAATGTCATGGTTTATGGTCTTTGTTGTCTTGGATTTCAATCTGCTTGTTTTCATTTTGTGAGGCAGGCGTACTGTTGGGAAATACAGCTTCACAGGGAATTAAATAAAGGCATCCCAAATAGTTTTATATGTATTTAAAGTGAAGTGTGAGGAATCGTGATTTAATTTTGTGAGTTTTCAGGTACCATATCTGATACTTAAAAGTGATGTCATTGTTACTGATTTTTAAGAAAATATACAACCTATATGTTTATAGATGGGAAGACCAGAAAAAGTGATCTGTAAAGACAAGATACGACTATTCTCCTCTTAAATAATTTTCTTTTAACTTGCAATTAATTTGGATTAAATGCTTCACTTAAATGTGTTTCTTTAAAAAAGAAAACCTTCTTGAACTTCTAAGTTAAAAGGATTGTGTAGGAAAATAAGGTTTGCTTTTTTTTTTTTAAAAAGTGACATAATAAACTTCAGCAGGGAGAGTTCTTTAAAAATGTCTTTATTCTGTTAAGGGACTGAAAGGCCCAAATATAGCTTTTGTCCACATGTGTAAAAAAAAAAAAAAAAAAAAAAAAAATTCTAGCTTTTAGCTTTCCAAGAAACAGCAGAATTTTAACATAAAAGAAACACATTTTGTGGAATTTTGGAACAAGTTGATTCTTGTCATGGGCAGAGGCAAAACAGATTCAGAAATTGCTTGCAGTTGATGCTTTAGGGGTAAAACACTTCCAGACTTTCGGCCCACAGCCAACCTTAGGACGGCCCACTGCCAACCTCACGATGCTCACGTGCAGTGGGTCCTCTTTGGGGAATGTGGCAGCCCCTTGGAATGCCTCCATCTTGTCAGCCATCTTGGAGTTTATGAAGGTTTCCACCTTTTTAAAGTTTATATTTATAACATAAATATTTGTACCTTTTCTGGAATCACGTTTTCCAGTGAAAATTCATTTGTTTGTAATGGCCTCACCATACTTGATATAAAGCAGTTTCTTCTCAAAAATTGCTACATAAAAATTATTGATGTATATTCATAAGTATATATATTCATTTAATTTTGATATAATTTTTCCTTGAAGTAAACGAGGACAGGATTTGGTTTTAATTCTCACAGAGTTCTCAATGTATGCATTTCCTGTTGTTGATGGTAGAAATCCAGACACCTGTGTTTTGTCCTACTAGACACATGCATACCTCCAAAGTGTCAGTAGCCCTGATCTGCCTGAAGTGATGAAAAATTTATCCCAACCAGGACTCAACAGACTAAGTACAACTAGTAAGATTTTTCAGTACAGCAGGAAGTGTACAGGTACAGAAAGGGAGAGAAAATGTTTTGTTCTTTTATTCCTGATCTAAGGAGATTTACCTTGGACTGTACAAAAGGGCTTAATCTTTGTTTTTGATAAACCCCTGTTTTCAAAGAGGGATCTGAGAAGTGGGAAGGACGAAGGAAGTATTTAGATGTCCCTCCTCTTATTCTTTTTTTTTTTTTTTTTTGGTTTGAATGAAGGTTGTATTTTGCCATTCTGATATTCACTATGAAGCAGTTTCTTCTGACCTTAAACAGTATTTTTTCCCTTTTATTGGGAAGGTAGAGAGAAAAACTAAAATCCTGTCCGTAGTTACTGCGGTTGCAAATTAGAAGAGATGTTTGGGAGAAACAATTTTAGCTCCAAACAAATTACGCAATGTAAAGTGTAGGGGAGATAAAAATGACATCACTGCAAACTCTTTTGTTTCCTTTGATATCTAAGGGGAGCAATGCACCCCACATAAAGATTGTGTTAAAATTAGTTTATTAAACTGAAACTTTACATGTTATCAAATTTTGTTACAAATGTATTCTTTTTTGATGATAATAGTTACCGCAATATATATTTTATTACGTGTATTTTACAATATGTAGAATAATAGCTAAGAGCTTAATTAGCTTATAGATGGCAACTTAGAGTTTACTATGCCAAGCAATACATTGGCATTCTCTGCTGATGCTCACAACAACCTTGACAGTTAGGTACTACAATTCCCATTTTAGAGTGGGGAAATTAGAACAAAGAGTTAACAAGTAGTTTATTTAGAATCACACAGCTAGTGATGGAGCTGGGATTCATCCCCAGGAAGTGTGATCTTAGACCCTGCACTCTTTCTAGCTGTGCGGTAAGGCCCCTGTGGTCAGGCTCTGGGAAAGGCTTCAGTGATAATGATGGAGGAACAGGACAAATAACTAATAAGTTAATCAGGTGCTTTAAAAAATTTTTTGTTCAAAGATTTGAAAGTGATGATTTCACCTGGTCGTTACAGGTGACAATCAGTGTTGTGTTATAAAATTATACCTTGAGTAGGATCTGAAAAATTTTAAAATAGGTTAAAGAGTGATTATGTGCCTAAACAAAAAGATGACCCTTAGAGTTATTTTATACATTAATTTTTAAAATTAAGGAATATGACACTGCAGAAAGTTTAGAAAATATAGAAAAAATAGTCCTTCCATTTTAATGCTATATTTCAACAAGTATTCCTGTACATATATTCATATACAGTATACATATTTTTGTTTCTTTCTTAAAGAGAAAACTACCCAAGTAAATAAGTATATTTGCATTGAAAAAATTCAAACAATTTGGAAATACAAAGAGTGAAAGTCTCTTTTCACACCTGCCCTGTTCCCCAGCCCCTCACTCTTCTTCTTAAAAGGAATCACTAATAAGTTTTGTTTGTGCAGTTACATACGTATGTACACATGCTTTTACATAGCATCGTTTTTTTTTTTTTTTTTTTTTAGACAGAGTCTAACTTTGTTGCCCGGGCTAGAGTGCCGTGGCGTTAGCCTAGCTCAAAGCAAACTCAAAATCCTGGGCACAAGTGATCCTTCTGCCACAGCCACC